>JAQFXV010000064.1:0-43408 GCA_034694065.1 Camisia spinifer
TTTTCATAACTTCTTGACCTTTAATATATCCAATACTATGAATATATCATTGAAATAGAATATGAAATTAGTGTTGAAATTGAAATGAAAATTTTATTTTCAATAAAATCAGTCCTCAAGACTACATAATATAGCTTCAAGTTTTGTATAATTTATTATTTTATTATCAAGAAATATTGATTTATCGATTATTTACTTCTCAGACTGAAAATACATATTTTATTGACTTTTTCAAAGTTCAAAGTTTGTATTCAATGCATTCTAATAAGCTTCAGATCTAATCAAAATTCGTTTTGAGTCTCACTTAAATAAATTACAGGTAAATATTACATAAGACTTAAAAGTTATGCATTAGTTTCTGTACTTTAGTTTAGTTTTTGGTCAAATATATAGATATCTCTTGAATTATTTAAAGCTTAATAAATCAATAGCTATCTATAAATTTTTGAAATTCCTTATTCTGATTAAAAGAATTGAGAGTTAATTGTGCAAAAGCATAATAATGTATAATTCAATACAATCGGAAATTCATTGTTTTACACTTTCAAAAAGATTGTCAAATCAATTTCTTAGCTTTAATTTTCAATTATTTTTATTTATTGGATCTAATTTTACTCATTTTAATTTGTTTTATATTAAACTTGAATCAAATTACGGTGATATCTATTCGAATAATAATAATATGTTTATACATCAAAATTAGATTATTTTTGGTTTAGAACAAATTGAAAATTGCTTTCACTCAAAAAATAGCAAAACCAACATTTTATTCATTTTGAAGGTATATTTTGCTTAATCATCAGGATTTGATTCATAGATTGCATTTGTTGGCACTTTACTCGTATTTCACATTACAAAAAAAGTTTAAAATAATTCTTTTGTGAAACAGTTGAATGCAAAAAAACTAATTTTAATATTGGAAGAACTCTTGTATTATGAGGTTCTCATTGATGCCGTCATCGCGTAGTGAATTTCAAATAAATTGAGAGTATTGTGTAGTAACGCAAGTGTGAAGAATTGGTGAATCGGTGGAGAGAGTGAGAAGGGATGTGATTCTGAGGATGAAAATAAATTTGATTTTCCTTTCCTATCATTCACACTTCTTTTGAAACATACTTCAAGTGCAGGAAAAATCATTTCTTCTTTTAATACTTCCTAAAAAATATATATCACAATATAGGGCTTCATTTCTAAAAAAAGTTTAATAAATAATGTGACCACAGATTTTGAGATCAGATAAATTTTTGAGATTCTTTACGATAACTCAAACTATTCGACTTCATTATATTGTGATGAATCAGACTTGTATTGCTTTTATGGAAGATATTAAGTAGAGAATAATACTGACTGAGAACTGTTCATTAGCGGATTCAACCCTTAACTATAGGGAGAAAATCACACTAAAATAAATGAGGGTCTTATATGAGGCTCTAATGGCAGTTATATTGAGACTTTTGAAATGTGTAGACATCGCTAACTAGGATTTAGTTTTGATTCTTTTCTCAATGAACTGATACATATATCAATCAAAAATGGTTTGTTCACGCGTTTTGTGGGTTTGTTTTGCGGCTATTGATATATAAATGCATTATTATGCAGATGTTTGGTTTGTCTGACACCACATCCCCTCACTATAGAAAGTAATAGTGATAGTGATAGCGATATGAATCAGAAGCTCAAATTGACATCTGAAAGTTGTGGGCCACTCAACTGCAAATATGATTATTTCAATTCATTATATTCGCCCCTTTTATTGTAGATATTGTGACCAATAATGAAATGAGAGTTAGTGATGACGGACTCTCGCGCCAGAGATGGACATCAATAGCTTACACAAGTCATTATTGTATTTGCAATAACGGTAAACAAGTTTGCAGTTAGCGATCATTGAACCCATTGCTACGACTGTTTCTATTTGGAAATCAATGGGCAGTTAAATCTTATAGAATGACTCTAACCATGATTTATGTGATATAATTGAGAAAATGTGATTATCTATTTTGAACAACAAAACAATGATTATTGTGATGATCAAAGCAATAACATAACGTCAAATATGAATCGTGTGTCTGACAGTATGAGATCTCAGTTCTGTCCCAAATAATGTATTGCAATAATTTATTTCTGAAAAATAAGAGCGAAAGGAATTACCAGATCAATGAAAATTGTGTGCTTCAAAAGAATGTCTTCTCATTCCAAGTTTGTCTCACATTTTCTAACAATAGCTAAATAGAGATTCCGAGTGAAAAGCCATTTTGGAGTATCTTTAGGAAGTTCTTGGTATAGATTACCTTATATTATGATCTTAAATATAAAGACCGCCTATTATGATACTTATGATACTTGGAATATATTCCGTTGATGGCAGTTGAGTGTAACTGTTCAAAAATCACATTAAGTGACCACAACTGCAGGCGTTCGCATCAATCACTACATACAGTAATGATATGAAAAAGGCTGAACACACCAAATGCCGTCTGCACTTAAGTATCTTTTGTTTTGCCTCAACATCAAAAGTTTAGCTGTTTAGCTGACAAACTTTTACTTACATTCATTTATACTCTCGATAAAGTTTTGATGCAATACTTTTCTATCAGAATAACACTGAGAGACTGCATATATTAAAGTTTGTCCAATGACTTTACGCATAAAAGTTACTTAAGGAGCAACTCTTGGCTATGCATTACTTTTCTTTGCCAAACAACTTATCTGATGTCGAGTCAGCTTGTCTTTCAGTCTTTTACTTTGTTCAATACTTGCCTTTCATTCAGATATAGAGTCTCGACTCAATCGTTATTGTTATTTATCTAGCAATCAATCAGCCGAACGACGCAAATGGTCAGACTTTGAATTGCTAATAATCCAATCGAAATGTTCTAAACTAGAAATATAGACATCCAGACATACCTTCTCTTCTTTTGTTTCTCTAGATATTATACTTCCACTCTCTTTCTTAAGATCTTATTGATTTGTGAAGACATATTTGTAAATCAGTAAACACCAAATTGTAAACACTATTTTGTGATTGATTTACATCTAATCAAAATGATCGGAAAACAACTCAATTTCTATTAATAAAAATCACTTTATGTTAACTTAATAAACTCTCAAAATATAAAATTCTAACTTATCGTTTAAAACTTTCTTCGAATAAATAAAGGAAACAATAGTAACTCATGGATTCTTAATTATTTTCTATAAACATTATTGCATTTGTAGCTGTGAAATAATTAAATACATAATGGTATGGGTATTATTCTGTTATGTATAATCTTTAGTTTATTAGTTTTAGAGAAGTGTGCACTTATCAGTCATTATTACAAAGCTATATTTGCATCACAAAATATTTAATGTTATAATAATGTATATGATTTGAATGCGTGCAAAGCAAAAGATTTTTCAGGTAAAACAACGCATACATGAATATCATTAAAGGACACGACACAAAATTATTGCACATTAACCAAAAAAAAATTAGCACGTTTTGCTTTGTTAGATAATACTTAATTAGAATGTTGTAGTTTTTAATTCAGCTGAGAGTAAAATATGAGACCATAATATATTCCCTATCTTCTAATCCACTGGAGGTATAAGTTCTTAACGAACATCATGTTTAACTCCCACACCCAAAACCAGTGCTGGGATTTATCTATAGTTAGATTAAATAAGTTTGTAATAAGTGTTATGCATAATAAGTTGTGTAACAAACAATTATTAGGCCTACTGCCTAACCCTTGCGCTCAGTTCCAGATCACACTTTTTCAGCATAACATATAATTTCAGCGGTGAATTCGTACAAATGATTTCTCTAAAAATCAGATATATTATTAGCTAAGCATTAAAAGTGTTACTATTATTAAGAAAGAAAAACATATTTGGTTTTTTGCATATTTTAATCATTAATCTCAAGATTGTGTTCAGTTCTACTAAAAATGATAAAAGTGAAGTAACATCTTTATTATTATTATTTTTAAAAAATTACTATCAAATTATTTCGATAAGAAATGATTGTAATTATGATAAATTTAGTGCAGTGTTAGGAATGACTATCGAATAACTCAAAGTTTAATGTATTTTCTGCATCACGTAATCATCTGATAAGTGAAATCGTGCAAAGACACCACATTTAAGAAGTTGAGTTAATTTAATTGCAAATCATAAATACAATCAATTTGAAACACAATTTTAAAGAATACGGATGTTTGTAATAAACTTAACAAAATTGATTTTAATAATATATTTAATGCATTTCAATGAACTTATATTAATGAAATTCATTATACAAAAAAGCTATTTATAAAAATTTATTAATTCCTCAAATTTAAACCTGTATAATAATAATGAATGAATGATTCGCATACAAAAATTTTTATTTTTATTTCATAAAAAATTTGTAATTGATTATGCATTTATTATTTTGAATTTTTCATTGCTTACGGAAAGACTTTTTTATCCAATATTCATAATTTTGAAGTTTTCTATTTATTACAATTTAATTACCTGTTATTAAATTTAATGAAAACCTTTCAATAATTAATTAACCTTTAAATTATTAAAACTTTTTAATGATGTAAACATTGAATTATTTTTAATGAAATTAACTCAGAATAATAGCCTCAGGTTATATTCATAATTCTTTAGTCGTGATCATTGCTCAGTATTTCACGTTTATTAAATACTGAATTAATATTTTTCAACACTATTATTAATATTTTAAAAAATATTCCATAGAGTACAGGTATAATATATAATTATTTTGGGTAACTATAATCGACTATTAAATTAAATGATGATCTATTCGTACTTATAAGTTGTTTATTGTATGAATAAATATTTTGAATTGTTCGAAAAGTTGGTGACTTTAACGCTATTATCGTTTAATTTTGTATTCATTCACTTTTGTAGTAACAAACAGTTGACAAACTGGAAGAGAAAAATGAAAAATTAGAATAATTTATGGTAAATTATTTAAGAACAGTCTATTGCACAATAAACACTGGGTATAACTTTAAGCAAGAAGAAAATCGGATGAAAAATAAGTAAAGTTCATATTTTCCAAAACAGGAAAATGATTATATAATTGAAGGTATTATAAAGTTTTAAAAATTCAAATAGTTAAATATATTCGAAAACTACAGTTAGACAGTTAATGATCACTATAACAGCTGTTACTCCGAAATAAATGTTAGAAATAAAGTATCAGTAAAATAAAATTTCAAAGTAAGAAATACTGAACAGAAACTTTATGTTACGAGTCTATCATTACTGAAATGATAAAACAAAGTTAACTGATAGCTAATAGAAATAGAGATATTGTCTGCATTTTAACGTGTTTTGCATTCGTAGACATAATTATTTGGTGCAGACATTACAGAATGAAGAATAGATAGTAATGCTATAATACGGGCATAATTTAAGACCACTTCGTTAAGGTGTGTAAGCATTTTGTTGCTATAATTACTAATAAGATAGCATTTGTTGAGTCAAATTATTTTTCTAAAGGTAAGTAAACCGGAATTGTAGACCATTAAAAACTGATAGTCATTATATAAAAACAGAAGAAGAATCTGACAAAAGTAAACTCTGAATAATAATTAATGATTGAAAGTGTTATGAAAGTTAATTAGTTTTTCACTCTTGACTACCATTGAGTGAAAAGCAATTCCTTGTAAGAAAAGTTTGAATGCTTTTCATAAATGAAACAATAATTGAGAGACATTATCAATAATCCATAAAAGGAAAATAGCGTTGGAGTGTTGGAGAGTTGAAATAAAAATGAGAATATAGTTATAAATCTGACCAATAGTAGAATGAGGTGTCGCTCGAATGATGTCTTCATTTTCATAAGTGATTCACTGGCAATCATTTGTCATTATTAAATCATAAGACCGTCATCTGCATCACTGAACAAAAAGGCTATTCCCCAAAAACAAATAGGAAACCAAAACTGAACACAAAACTTATAAAATATTAGAGAAAATTATATCACTTTAATGTTATTAAATATAGTGACAATTTAAGCATTTAGTGAGAAAAAAATAGAAAAACGCATTACCACTCAAATTCATTTTCATATATGATATTATGTGAGGACTCAGTTTATTCAAGCTTAGCAAATGCAACGGACTTTCTATTATATCTAATCGTATAACCACTAAACATACTAAACATGAAACATTATTAGTGAAATCTCATTCACCCCTAGAAGAACACTATACTGCTGTGCACTCAAGAACTTCTCTGCTTAACTATAAAGCATATCTTATATTAACTGATGAAAATCAATTTTTAAAAGGAAGTGCAAAGCAGTAGCTTTTTTGTGAAAAATAGTTCTTTCATCTATTTATTTGAATGACTCTAATATAGTCGACATAATATTTCCGATTTCCTTTTGACTCATAAAAATGTTTAGTGACTAAATTCAGTATTGTATTCAGAGCTCTACTCTTACTGGTATCATATTTAATAACATTGTTAAGCATTTCCCATCACAGGAAGAATTGCACGCTTATGTTCAATATGAAAGAACAGATACATCAAAAAATAGTAATAACAAAAATTATTATTATAGTGGATATTGAATGAAACAAAATCTATTAAATATATTATATCAGATTCATACCTAAAACAAAGATTTCATTTTCTTTAATTGCTCACAAAAATTAAGGAGAAAAAAATTAATTTTTGCTTCAGTGAAACTTTGCATCAGTTTTGGTCTTTGAATTCATTTTTGGATTATATCAACACAATGTTAGCACCAAATGTTTGCTTATCTATTCAAAAGATAGCAACAAAGTTTTGCTATTAGTGTTGTTGTGAAAGAGAGACGAGAGAGAAAGAGAGAGAGAATTTTTCATTATGATGAAGAGCAAAGCTATTTGAAGAGTAAAGAAAAGAAGAGAAGGTTTAGCTTTGTGTTGGATGTGTTGGTAGTGATGGTGTCTCATCTCATTTGCATGTAATCACTTCGGGCCATCGCTTCAATCAACGCCTTTATAGCTCATCTCATCCCTGAGGGACCGGTGAACATGACTTCGCTTTTTTATATCAAATACTGAAAGCAAAGCAAAGAAGGCTTTCAACATTTGCCAAATTATTTTCTCTTCTTTTTTGTCTGTTCACTTCCTTTAGTTCACAAGTTTCAGTGCATATACTTCTTATGGTTGACAAAAGTGATGGCGCATAAGAGTCATGATAGTAGATGTTGAATGTGACTGAATGTTGATGCAGGACATGACTCGCCACTCAAAGGCAAACCATTTCTATTTTTCGCTTCACTAAAAAACTATGCTTTCAATGTATGACTAACTATAGCTTTGTCTCTTTCTATATCGTTTAGACAAACATTATTATCGAAAGAGCAGTACAAAAGAATTCTGATTTTATTAGAATATATATATTATAGTCTTAATGCATAATAAAAATCCACTTTAGGTATAGATTCAGACATAATTTCTACACCTGTGAAAAACATAAAAGAAAAAAAATTCTAAAGTATTCTCGAGATTGCAAACAAATCTTTTCAATTTCTAGTCTAATGTTGCAAATAATAGACTCTTTACTATCAACTTCTTTATGAATATATACAACTCAAATGCAAACTATAATATATAACAATCTGCATATGAATTGGGAGGCATTCTATTAATTCTAGCCTTAAAAACTTGGGCTCAGAAAAACTCTGCAAATATGTGGAATATAAATACTTTTCACATCGTTATAATCCAAATCATTTCGCATGACTTGACTTGAAGTAAGCTTTGAATCTGCATTCAAACCAATCTAACACTTTGACAACAGACGAATTAATTTACACCTTTAGTTGAGGGAGAAATATAGTAAGATTTTCTATTCTTTCATTTAATAAAAAACAAGAAAAATGGTAAAGAAATAGAAATGAGATCTGAATACTGAAAACAGTTAGAATAGAGAAATGCAGCTGCGATTTGACTTCACAAATGAAATACTTTTTTGTCAATGAAACATTATTGTGATGTATTTGGATTGAAGTGGACATAAATACAATTGAATATTTTGCCGAAAAAGATTCTTCTGTAATGTTTAGCAATAGAACGATTGGTAATTGTATTTCTTTGGCACACAAAATAATGGCCAAAAAGAGTGCAGACTTTGGTCGGCATAGCCTTAAAGCTGTTTCAATTTTGGTTTAGTATCTGAATTGGATCTGAATTTAACAAACTTGAATGTATACAAAAGCAAAACTGTAAGCCTCTATTTTGCGCATAAGGATTAAAAGTGAGGTCTGAAATAGTTTTCTGAACACTAGTCTAAGAAGAAAAAAAGCCCAATAGTTTATTATATTCGTATAGATTTTGTATTTAAATTTGAAGAATAGTTGTGTTGTAGTTCACGCCTATGTATTGGTGACAATAGAGAGTCTGTATAAGAGAGGTGAGTATAACCTGCTGTGTGTATTGTCGTGTTGGGACATAACAATTGACTACATTCTTGCGCATCAACGAACTCGTCAAAGCAAACGCTTTTTAAATTTCATTTTAAGTTAATAAGTAAGCAAACATTTTCATTCTTCTCTTTATTTTTCTCTCACTTTCAATCATGTGTGACATTCGGTTATCTCTTATATAGAAAAACTTAATCAGGGCTCGAAAATGCATCAAATGTTAATCAAATGTGGTTTTGGTTCTGACGGTCAACACTATCAGAGCACTAGATTTTGATTCAGTCCTCTCTTCTCTATGTGGGGATACTCTTAATATACGTATATAAAGCTTCACTGATAGGAACACTTTGAGTGGTATTACACTTTGGGAACTACAATATTTTCTGTATATCAGAGACTAGTTTTAGTTGAGTTCTTGTATTGAAGGCAAGCTATGCTATTTTATGTTATACTATGCTTTGCTGTGCCTTCGCTTCTATGATTCTTTTTCTTCTTCACCAGTACTACCATCGAAGCCAAGTCTGATTACCATTTCATCCATATGTATGAAGTAGGGAAGCGAACACAAGCAAAATTTATTCCCCTTTACAGTCCGTATATGTGCCCCCATATGTGCTACACTACGAACCTATACTTTGTAATACTGCCAGTTTTTTCCTACCGGATCTTTGCTGTTCTTCTCTTGAAGCCTAAACTTTCATTCCATTGCTAAACACAAGCCATGCATCAGACGAAAAAAGAGGAAAAATGAAAAGTACTAGGTTTAGGTCCGTCCCAAAGCACATGCCATACTCGGCCATCCATACTATCCATACTTAAATATACTAACAACTAACTAAATCTATAGACTTCCAGTCAACTTAAAATATAATGGAAGTTTGCCTCATAAATTTCACTCTATTCAATGGACATGAGAGTAAAGAGATCTAAGAGAGAGAGAGAGAGAGAGAGAGAGAGAGATAGAGAGAGAGAGAGAGAGAGAGAGAGAGAAGAGCTTTAGTAAAAGTCTTTAAAGGATCTACTGGTATGATGTGCTGATATATGCACCCAAATTCACCCAAATTTATGTGCAACAAACATCTCAGTTATGCAGTTATGTCTTTACACAAAATATAGAATACTTGAGTTTATAAATACAAATAGAAACAACTTCTTTGTATAACAATAAAAAAACGTTACCTTTAAAATGATGAACTGTTGTAAAACTTATGTATTTTGAATGAACTGAACTATTTCTTTCTCTCAAATGCTAAGTTTCACGACTTTGACTAATAAAAAAGTGAGTCTAACTCTATGAATATAAAAGTGTTCCCCTCGGAGATAAGTAGTCCTATCATTTATGGGTTGTTTAGCACTATTTTCGAGTACTTCCAATAAGCCCTAATAAATATTCATTTATTCAAACTTAAGTGCTTCATAAGAGCCAGTCTAGAAAAATGTATGCAATAAAGTGAATATTTGTATATTAGTATACGATATGCACGAATAAAAAATAATTATCTCCAACTTTTAATCCAGTTTTGTCTGTAGAGAAATAGAATTCCATTTTATAATCCAAAATAATATTAAAGATAATTATCGAACAATCAAAATAAAATATTACATTAGAATTTTTTGTATTATTAACTACAGTATAATAATTCCATTTAATGTTAGTATCATAAGACTGGGGAGAGTTAGTAATCATATTCCAAAATAGTGTTCCAAATGATGGCTAAAAAACCACATGAATGCCAATTATTCGCGACTTACTCTTTAGTTTATTATATATCAAAATGTTACAAACAATAGAAAAGTAGATCTTATGCCTAAAATAAGTTTGTTCTGAATATAGCAATAAGTTAGTGGAATACTGGTATATATAAGGCATAAAGCTATGGAAATGAAGTGCTCAACTGAATTTTTAATCGGCTCACTTTGCATAACTCATATGCATACCATCTATTGTAATGTAATGCAATACAGTTAAATAGAATTGAATGGTTAGTGTTTTACATGTTTACACATTGCATTACATACTATTGCATAAATTTAAATTGAAATCAAAGACGCAAACAGGTGTAACTCAAAGGCTCTCACTATCTAACTATTTAGACTATTACAACTATTCAGTAGAGACAGCAATTCAAGAACATTAGTTCATGAGAAACTTAATTCAATTTAATTATGAATAAATTGATTGAATTATATTTGACGCCTGTATTGAACCAACAGTTAATCTAACTTAAAAAGATCATAAATAGTGTGTGGAGCAGATCGAGAAAAGTTTTGCTAAACTAGATGGAGACGTGAGCATAAACGGTGAGCTTCAAACTGGAATCAAATTATTTTTAAGCAGCTTTAATCTCAATAGATCGACACGAATAGCAAATAATTCAAACTGCTCTCAACTTATAATAGCAATAGAAGTGTATTTCAATTTCTGGCGAAACACAATACAGAAGAGGGAGAGAGAAAATAAGCTATTGTTTTATTGCTTCCAGGCGTTTATTTAGCTAATTCGCATTCATGATTTGGCGCTGTTTTGACAATGTCCTAACATAAACAATACAGCAATAGAGAAGTGGTCTGTTGCCAACTCTTACATTATTCTCTTATTTGGAAAATCTGTGTTCTGAATACTGAGGAAGTGATACGGAATCGCAGAATTGTTAACAATAAAGAACAAAAGCTAAGCCTGTTTTTATATTTATATTTTCCTATGATATACAAATGAAAAATGTATTAAAAGTTAAGCTTAAAAATAGTTGACGTATTGTTGATGAGAGTTGGCATGCATTGGACTCCCTGTTGTGATGCATAATACTTTTTGTGACATACAATACTTTTTTAGTTATATTACTAGTTATTTAACGAGAGGCGGACACAGACCTAAGGGTTGGTCACAAATAAGAATTGATGAACAAAAACTTGTAGGATTTTAGCATAAGTTTTGAGGAAAAGAATGGATGAGAAGAAATGCTAAGCTCTATCCGAATTCGTGTCCGCACCTGTCTATCTATGATATTATGATCAGAGAGGCCGCCGGTCTTAATACAAAAAACTCGTATATAAGATACTAAACATATACTTGAGGTTTGAAATGACACAAAAGGAGGAAAGTATTATAATTCATATATGAGCGGATTTGTTCATGTTTAAGAACTCATATCTTAGTTCACAAATATATTTTCCATGTCTTTATATTCCGCCCATACTTTTTGACTCAAAAATTGAGATCTTAATAATAATGCGATGAATATTAAAGGCTAATACACGTCAAACTTTATATGGCTTAAAATGTAACAATATATACATTGCTTTGAGGTAATGGTTTGAGGATTAACCCAAATAACTTACTTCTAAAGCGAAAAAGTTCTTGAGTTTCAATTTCATCCTTATAGAGCCCATGACATGACACCCACTTGAAAGATGGTGTTTCATGCAATTTAATATTATTTCCTGTATTTTCGTGCGTCTCCGCTATTATTTAAAATCTCGCACTAATGTCTGATTCGGCCGAACCTTAAAACTCAAAGGCTGTGAAAAAAGAGACGCTTCGTTTCAATTTTACTGTTCGCTTAATTAAATTGAAAAATGATGATATTGTTTGCGAAAAATATAGAGATGATAACCACACACACAGAGGAAACATTATTCCTTAAAACAGGTATATTTTGAGAAAAAATTGTTTTAAAAGAGCTCAACCGCAAGCCATTCAACTCATCTCTTTTTGGTAATATTAAATCTAAATCTTAAGATTAAATAACAATAAACTTTGAAACCCTCTCCACCTACGAGAGACTCTATATTATATTTTACGGCCGCATTATTTTGTGATATAAATTTCAATTATTTTTCTTTTGGGCAAAGCATCAATTAAACCATTCCCAAAATTTCTTTTCAAGTCAATTACTTATAAAAGAACTATCATTTTGAGAAACTGAAACCCCTTTATTACTTGTTATAAAGCTATTGCGGACAAGACTTCATTGAGAAAAATCTAAAAACTTTAATGTAGGCGTTGCTGAATAGAGATCCATCTTCGGGCTAAATGTTTCATTTAAATTATATATATTGAGGTTAAAGATAATTAAAATGTTTGGTATGAAAATTAATACAAGAAAAAGAACACTAAAAAAATGAAAATAAACTTTTTCCAACTATAAGTTTATTGAATGAAAAAGTCATATAAATTGACAGTTTTTATTCTAATTTATAAAAAGATGAAATAAATACTTGAGAAGCGGTTAATGACATAGCAATGTATTGATATTTATATATAGAAGAACTGTAATGCTATTTTCCAACTCTATTTAGATGATTGTATAGTAAGCTTTCAAATAAAATAGCTTTTCTGCATATATTCCCATCATTCCCATCGCTATTTTGCATATCTATAAACTCTTCTTTTAGTTGTGTTGCTATAGAAATGAAGTCTCAGTGTCTCATAAATCAGAAGACGAAGACCTGGAAGAGTCGACACAAATGGAGGCAAAGCTAAGATAGTGATAGTGTTTGGCATAAATGTGAGTATATCTATATAGACCAGTATATATTTTAACTTATTTTAAAGCCTGTCTAACATTAAGCCAGTATTCGCTACTTTGTGTTTAGTTTATTGCCATTTCATCCCTTTTTCTATATAATGGTAAGAGTTTATTATAAATATGTAAGTGTAAGTTCAGGTTGAGTGCAAACCTTTCACAGTGACTAAAATATGAAACAAAAATTTTAAATTTATATAAGAGTGATGAATGTCATGCGATAAAAAATATATTTGCACTCGAATATAGTCTTCCACCTAAAATGTATTCATCACTGAAAAGCTCTTGTATAGTGTATAAGACTATAAAATTAGAATAAAGCATAACTCTATGAGAACTGCATAACTACAAAAACTACAATTAAAATTAAAAATTACTACAAAGAAATGAATTTAATACCATTGCAGTAGAATTATATACTTTGGTATAGAATTGATGCAAAAGCAAAGTAAAAGTCACGTACAGTAACGCGAAGAAATAGATGTGCGGTTGAAGGGACGCACGTAATGCACCAATTTTTCAAAGCATGAGCCGAAAACTTATTGCACAATATATTATATAAACTATATAACTATATAAAACAGAGTTAAATACATAGACTCAAAACTATGAACTGTAATATATACATAAACTTTGCTATTGAGTTACTTTTTTAATATTATTATGTAATGTACTGTATGGTAAAATATTGACCTATAGGTATATTTTTATGTTTTTCATATTGCATATGAGAGGGATTCAAGAGTAATGAGAGAGAAACCAAGAGAAGAGGCCATTGCATGTATGCATACGTGATATGAATAAGTAGTAAAACTTAGAATATTAAAAGTTTGTTTAAAGATCAAACTAAATAAAGACTCAACCGGAGAGATAGCATATAATATTTCAGTTTTGGATAAATTGGTACTGAAATAAATATCTTATGTGAAACCTTAAGCTATATATCAGATAGAAGTAACACTATTTTATAGACTGTAACGTCTAATACTAGAATAGGAGAAAAGTTGAATATATTTTAGCAATATATTGAAGTCGCGCGATATCGGTTTTTGAGTGCATGCTTCAAATCCTGGTTATCATAAACCAGATTCAGATAAGGAAGAAGACTGATGTATACTATATCACAAATAACATGGGCTCACTTTGAATGGATGTCTCATCTAACATGTCGCTTTGCTATCGATAGAAAGCCTCATCCATCAGACTTAGAGCACCTTCACTGGCAGTCCGTAAAATTGGTACTACAAAGATCAGAGACCACCGCATATCATATATATAAAAATGATGCCAAAAATGCACTTCTGTTCTGATTTTTACTACATTCACATCAATGAGAGACTGGGAGGGAGAGAGAGAGAGAGAGAGAGAGAGAGAGAATGATGCGATGCTTAAAAAAAAGTTTTATAAACCACAAGTGAATGTTAGATGAAAATGTTTCTTGGAAAACTTGGCAATTTCAAGTCCCAAAGTCCCATATCCATCATAACTGCACATCCACTCACCAAAATGGAATTGATGTCAGAAATGGACTCTAACTTATAAAGTATCGTTAAATTAAAGAAGCGGCAATTCAATAGCATGACACGAATTGGTAGCTCAGAGTTATAGTTAACTTAAATGTTGATGTCATACGAAAATAAATCTATGAAATAGGAAACAAATATTTTAGAGAACTTTTCTGGTCTATTGAGACATGTTTAAAATAATTCATGTCTACTCTAGAAAATTTCAGATGAGTATAAACGCATTATATTTCAAGTAAACCCATAAAGGATACCACTCTCAGAAAAGTCAAAATTAATATATTGCAGAAGTTTTCGATTTAATAGCTTTTTAATCAAATACCAATAATTCATTTCTAAGCAATGGTTTGTCGATTGAGATGAAAGAAATATTTAGGTGATTACTTAATAATCAAAATTTCAATAGAAATCAAACTACAATTAATGCCTAAGAAATGTATTATCTATTCAATCGCTCGCTTTACTCAAGCATTAAATTTAAAATATAGAATAATTATTCAAATATTTTTGTCAAATAAGCATAAGAAGAGAAAATGATTCATTTGAACAAACTATAGGATTAACATTGAATTTCAAAATAATTCAATAAATAACGGATATTATACTATTTGATGCATAAATAAACACTATTCATGAGCTAATATTCATACATAAGTTTAGTAAACAAGTATTTTATAAGTATTCAAACACCACTTTATAATATTTCAATATATAGTTGATTGAGAAACTTGATCGTAAAAATAATACCGGTTATATTTCTTAAATATTTTAAATAAATATAATTTTTCAGAATTCTTGTTAAAATTGCTGCCATAAATTTTTGTATCTTCAATGTTATTCTAAAAATTTCAATAGACATTAATCTAAGGTAATATTCATCAAATATAATCTAAAATTCATTTGTCATTACAACTATGCTTACTATCGATTACTTATGCTTTGCATAATTTCTAGTTCAACTTCAGATTAAAAGATCTTCATTCTTATTACTTGTTTCAACAGTAATGACAAATTACATGTATGATATTCAACAGTTGTAATTATATCATCAGAAATACTAAGAAAAGATCCTTAAATTCTCATTTAAAACTCTAAGATACGAAGTTTTAACTTTAATTTATTCACAACTGAAGTAATGTTGTAATAAAGTGAAAATAATGATTCGATATGATTGTATGACTTGACTATTTCACAGTCTGCTAATTAACTAATAATATTTGATGATCATATTGTAACGTAAAATAAATAAAAAATATTGGATCATTTGAAAAGCTATCATTTAAAAAGCCATAAAACAGAAGTAAAGGAAAGTTTCGATTTTTAACCAAAAACAACTTACGATGATTTGAGGCAAACGATTGTAGTATGTATTTCATCAAAATATCATTTATCATAATTTAGTTTGACACAAGCAAAACATATTATACTAACAGCAAAAGTTTTTGACGGCAAACATGCAACAAATAAATTGAAAGACAAAAATCATTTCACAACTAAAAATGTTTCACTTCTAAAAGATTGTAATTTCGACGAAATGATATCATACTAACAAATAATCAATATTAGTGTGACTACAATCACATATAACATCATGAAATATTACTGCACACTATATTTATATTACTATTATAAATGTAATAAAACAGATGGACATTAATAGTAATCTTAATAGAAGTAGTTATCAAAATAAAATGATTACTTTTCATACAGAATTTTTCCAGCTATTAAATTATTTATATCTGTTTTAATATTGATTCTGAAATAGTTTTACAGCATTTGTTACAATTACAACATAATTAGGATAGTTTACAATAAATTCCGTTCCTATTTATTTCGTTTATTTGATCAAATTGAAGAGTATTTTAAATTGATATTGATTTCAATGTTATTAATTTTCTTCTTTTTAAATTCTATTAAAATAAATTAATGAATAAATCGACGAATGATTGATTGCTAAATGAATTATTATTGATAAATGGGTTTAAATTGAAACATAAATAAGTAAAAGATAGAGCTTTTACAAGGATTAGCTTAACATTTAGAATAAGAAGATAATGGATGAATTATTTTCATATAGATTTTATTGAGAGAGGAGTTTATGCAAACATTTTACATATTTTGAAGCTTATTATCAACAGTCGCCTAAAGGCAAAGAATTAAAAATAAAAGAAACACAGAGAAAATCCCTTAATTAGTATTCATGCAAAGAATCATATAATCATGAATTAGTGATGTGTTCAGCTTATAATGCATAGAAATGGAGATGAATTTGATCAGAATTATGTGATTGAGTGAATGTAGTCATTGAATGAATGCATGTGAAAAGACTAAAGCTTTTTAACTTTATTGAAGATTTTATTTCACTTTTACAAGAGTCACAATTATTTCGAAATAACAATAATTATTGGTCTTGGAAGCGAATTTCGGTTAATTTAGCATAAATGCATAGTGAAGGGCGCTTCCGAAGAACGGCAACATAGAAAAGTGCAATTATAATAAAGTAGTATAAGTTAGAAATGAAAAACTGAGTAATAATCATTTCTGGTGAGAACACGTACGTCTTCAGTCCGGCAACAAATATTAATGACATACATCCTCACGCATAGCATAGCCAAATGTTTCAGTTAGTTATACATTAGCCTATTGAGTATAGACCCAAACCGAATACGAATCAAAATGCGGGCACAATAAAAAAGACATATAGACTTTGCATTAGACAAAGAGATTCACTGATGGCCAGTGTATCAAAACGTTATAGCGCTGGCAAAAAGCGATTTAAGGTCATCACCCCTGCGAACAATGATCATCAATTTAGGTTGTGGTCAGTTTCGTAGACATAAATGCCTATTATGGTATTAGGCCTAGACTTATATGCCATCGCTTTGATCAGAACTGATGCACAATCATCATCATCAACATCTTCCCCACATTCAATACGATCCAAAACGAATTCATGGAGCAAAACATGATGTATACATGAAGTGCATCATAAAAGAGTAGAGAATTGCAACCGTTTTTTGTTAGCACAGAATGGAAATAATCTAATAGAATCCCATGTCTATGAAATTATACTGATTGAGGCATACATTGCTTTCACTCTCTATTCTATATATGCATTAGTATTATTGGCAACAACTGATCAATGGTAAAAGTGTAATGAAAAAATGCAACATAAATACTGTATTACTGCAAAACATTCAAAAACCACATTTTCAGGAGTAAAACAGATTCTGATTGTTTTTCAATTACATAGAAATCAGATCAGAATATTCTAACTAATTGTGATCCGGACATCAAAATTATGGATCAATCTTGAAAAAAAACTTTTGATATCTGATAAAAATAGTTGAAGTCAAATACTTCCAATCGAACATGATTTTGGGGAAAATTTTCCGTTCATTCTCATGTCAAAAAATTTGAATTATTACAACTATTATTTAATCTATAGTGAAATTTAAGAGATAGCAATAGACTGTCTAATAAAGTGTTTAGAAGTGTCTCACAATAGCAGCGAAAGTGTGAAAATAGTTCGTTAAATAATTTGTGTGAGTAATGACAGAGTTAGTCAAATGACATTTGAAGTCCATTGGTATCAAATTTTTGTGGTGTTATATTAAGCTCTAATATAGTATAGTATAGAATGCGCCGAACTGTGAGGTCTTGTCATTTGATGGCTTTCTGCCACTCTTCCGATAGTGTTCTTCCACTGCCACTGAAATTTACTTATATTGATGTAAATAGAACTCGACTAACATTTGATCGTATTTTCTAAACTCGATTCACTGGCAGTGGTAGTATTGCAATCAACCCAATTGTGGGGATTTGTGTGTATATAATATGAAGGTTCACAAAAACTCAACACATGACACACATGACACACATGTAGCTTTGCTCGCATTATCAAATTTAACGCCATAGTGTTATAACTACTATATGGCACAAGATATACAAAAGAATCCATAGGGTGCCAACTGCTAACTCAACTGTTAGGACCAAATTCAGGATACATTATTGAGGGAATTCTAGGTCTATGTGTGAGTTAGAATGAGACACAAAAAAGAGAATGAGACTCAATCTGAGAGGAACTCTATGGCTAAGGGTAAAGAGCCGGTGATCTATAGTTAAGTTTGAATAAACAACACAATACCGGCTTTGCATTTGTCACCGCGTATGACATGTGTTCTCTTTCCGCGGTATTGCATCGCAATAACTAACATAAAATTTATCTAAAATTCACTTTTGGACACACTTTCACTCAAAAGCCCCCCATAACTATTCGTTACTGTTGGGCCCATATTTCAGTATACTTTGAATCTTCTATTGTGATAGTGAGCCATTTCAATGTATTATGTGAGACATCTTTTTATAAAAGGTATTGTCAAAGGAATTTCATAAAGCTTAACACCTTAACATTCATTATTCTTCAACATATTTGATGTATTTTCCATAACTATTTATAATTCATAATAAATTCCTAAATTACTAGATTATGTTTCTTCTTCAAGGTATGCATGCATTCATTTATTTCTTAAATGAATAAATATTCATTTAAATTGAGTGGAAATTAATGCAGTAATAAGTTAGCCGATTAAATGAAGGCAAAACACGTCAACTCATCGAAATTCTAATTCTTGAAGCTTTATCTAGAGTAAGTCATCGTATTAATAAATATTTACTCATTACTTAATTATGTCTGTAGTTATTTTTCCACATAGTCAAAAGTTATCAGTTTTTCTACAACTCATGTCTAATAATTATTTTAAATTCTGTCCAAGAATGGAGACATCAATTCTTGATTAGAAACTCTAAACTAATAATTATAAACCTCTAATCGTGACATAAGAATTATGAAAATTATTTAGACTTAAGTAGATATAAAAAAAATTTAAAACTTGTGATTTTAATTCTCAAAATAAGATGAACATTTCACTACTCATTTAATTTATTGCAAGTATTATAAAAAAAAGTGAATAGATTTTACAAAAAAAGAAATTGGAAATAATTTAATAAAATTAAAAATTTTATTCTGAAAATGCCATCATTTATCTAAAAAATATAAGATATATTTTTTAAACTCACGAAATAGAAATATAAAAACTATAGAGATTATACTTAGAAAAAATGACTGTAATTTTTTCTAAAATTTATTGCCCAAAATTGGACTAATATTAAAATTTGAAGCAATGGCTCAGTAAGTAATGGTTGAGCGTAAAGTGCAATCAGCGAAAAATAGATATGCAAAATTAGAAAATAAAAAACAATGATTCATTAACTTATGAATAACCGAAAACTGTAATAAAACTTTTATTAAGTGCAATTATTGTAGTTCATAAATTATGAGAATAGTTTTTGTCAGTCACATAAATAGCCTGTTTTTTATAGATCGTTGGCTGCATCGCAGATACAAGTCATAAAATATCTCATAACATTTGGTCAGCCCGGAGGACATTACAAGTAATAGGAGCAAAGGGAAAATGTCTCTGCAGTTCATCGTTTCAGAACATGAATTGTCAAATTCAAAAAACTGCTTAATAGTAAATGCTCTCAAGCTAAATAAGATAACTTCAGCTTTTATTCCAGTATAACATCATTGAAATTCTCTTTCAGTGAGTTATGAACAGAAACATCAAAAAAATTTAATTCATGTCCCGATTTATAACTAAAAATTAATGTTCATTATTTAAATACAAGTTCTGACCGTGAATTAAATTTTTCAATGAATTTTAGAAGACGTCAGAATTGGCTGCAAATTAAGTCAATGCTCGAGTCAAGAGTTGTGTTAAAACACGGGATACTAGTATTAAGTTCTTATATTTTCAAAAATCAATTCTAAGCCAGTTTCTGCATTCATGTATTTATGTTAGTATCATATCTAGCAATTTGAGTGACATGTTTCGTGCCTCACGATTTGGTGAAAAACCTATGATTTTTATAGCTTAATGTGCTTTACCTGGTTTAAGGTATATTTAATTGCTTGTAAAATAGGTTCCCTTTAGTTTGGTTAGTATTCAGTTAACATTTATTAGAAAAATAGTCATATTGCGGATGCGAGTCTCGAGATCTGAGGAAGCTATTTATCACTCTTCCCGACATAAACAATAGGAACTTGAAATAGCAGTTTTAAGTGTCAGCTTTTACTCCTGACCGGTGAATGCGATATAATATAAGAAATTAGTTGAAGCGTGCAAACCATGCAAACCATGCAAACCATTGTACTGTTAAGTATGGGTAACTTTTTCCAATAGTCAGGTAATTTGTTTGGGATGCGCTTCAATTTTGAAAATAAGTTCTGAAATCCGTGAGCTCAAGACAATTGTTAAAGTTTCTCAACACTACAGCTGCAAAAATTTCAAATTACAGACCTATCAAATGGAATTATAACACCTAAACCTTATATTTATGCCACTTCTATACAAAATTTGAAGTTTGTTTAAAACAATTTAATATCTTGATAGAGATTTTGAAATGAAAGACTTTAATTCAAAACTTGTTCTGCAAATTTTCAACACAAGTGATTATTCACTACTCAGAACAAAGTGATGGGTTTCTTCTGAAAAACAAAAGCACAACTAGAATATAATAAGAGTTAATACAGGGGTTTTGAAAGAGAGAACAATTTGAAGATAGTTAGTTCTCTCCATTTTTAGTAAATTAGATGATTGTAACATTAGATCTTTACATTTTTAGACCTCAAAAGGGTGGGTAACGAGAAGTATGCAAAGTATGTTGAGTGCATTCGTGAAGCACATTATTATCATATGGCAATCCCAATAATTATTATGCCCTCATGAAATGCAGGTGTCCTAATGGGAAGCACTGCCTTACCATTAAAACTCTCTCTCAACTACTACTGCTAGCAGTACCACAAATATACTCAATGAACAAATTGCAGTACATGAGACAATTTTTGTGATAATTTGTGTCATTTATGGGCCCTCGAGGATGGCTCCCACTAAAGACTTGCCCATTGTATAGTCAACAAAAGTGTATAGGAGGGTCTTTAGGAGGGCCTGAGAAGGGAAATGTTATATAATTGACAGGATTATAGTCTAAGCAATATAATGAGGTAATGCCTATTTGACGGTATTGTGAAGACTGTCATTAGCCTACAATTAGATCACAGTCTCATCAGAGATTTGATGAGGGAATATGTCAGACAAATGCAAGAATGTTGTGATAAATCGTATTTTCCTAAAGGGAAACATGCAATTTGGCCCTAACGGTGTCTTTTATTAGTCTCAATACTCCGAACACATCCAACAGGTCACTAAACAACTATTCAGAAGTCCTTCAGATCAACTCAATCTTATACTAGTATAGAATCAAAATAAAGACTAGACTTTTGTCACTGCAGACTGCATGGGATTTCATTATTTGAATATCTTTTTGCCGATTCACTAAAAGTATATTCAGCTAATTTATCATTTTTGATCGCAAACACGCGCGAAAATATTTGTTAGATTACAATTTTAATCGTATACTTTTAATCTAATTAAATTCATTATTATTTTACACAAATTACACGAAATATATGACAATTTAATATTATTCGACATAAAATAAAAGAACAAATAATAATAAATTTTCTTACTTTTTTATGAAATATTAATTTTCCAAACGATGAAATATAAATATATGAAAATTTTAAAGATTTAATTACAAAATTAATAAAATAATTTTTATTCACAGTCACAAAATATAGTAAATGACAATTAGAATGATAAAATTAATGAATACATTGAAAAGACACAGCCGTCAACTCATGAGTATAACTGGTTTCACAAGTTTCTCTCATAGAGAGACACGAGAGAGTTATAGTCAGTAATAGTGGTGCAGACAATATGGCCGACTTGTTAAAACTTTTTTTCCATTTTATATAACGAATTCTTTATAATCTCAACAAAATTGTCGTACCACAAGATTTTGTCTTGAGATCTTTGAAACATCCGCGACGAGCGTTGGCGGTCGAATGGAAGCCAACTGACAGAACACTGGGTTTCTTGTATTTGGTTTGTAATTATATGGAAAGTACCTCTTCATCTGCATTGCAATTTCGGTATTGCGAAGCGGGATAATTATCAAGTTAATATGGATCATCATTGGAAAAAGCGGGTCGACTTACCCAATGCTTGTTAAGTGGATGAATTAAAGCAGTACACACTTGGCTTGCATTTCTAAGTGACAGAATATATAAAAGCCATGAGGCATGCCTTTACCCAAACTGCTAACATCCTTCATTTACAATCTTTTCAGACTGAATATAAATTTCCTCCTATTGCCTCTGTTTAGAGTTAGAGAGTTAGAGCCGACATTCAGAATAAATTTATACTCTATATTAGTCTACTCTCAAATTTAATATATGCGACCCTTTCTTTCATATTTGAAGAGTGAAACGATTCGATAAAAATCTTTATATAATTTAATAGAATCTTTTTGTTTCATATAATATATACACCACATTATCGATTATCACAAAAATATTTTCCTCAGTCTATATAGAAATCAGAGGATCACTAAATATGACAAATATAACAACACAAGAATACAGAGTATTTCAGTTATAATCTACAAGTTTAATAATTATTACACTTAAATATTATTTGCATACTTTAGCTCTAATTTGAAGACTTATTCTCAAATCTTAACAGAACAATAATAATATGTATTATTTGAAGCATTATTCTAATGATAAGGTGTGCGGCAATGCGTTTGTGTCTTACCAAAAGCCAAGCCCTTAACATAGAAATAAATTGCAGTAATTTAGCACTATTTTGCCCAACAAGCATATCATACCACTAACTTTAAAAAGAACAACAAGTAATTGAAGGCCTTATTTGTTTGCGGCAATATTTTAAACAAAAATGTCAATTTTATATTTATAATTAATGACCAACTAATCGATATCGCCTCGAATTCGGCTTGTTTTGTGTCACATCAAAAATATTTTTTCTAAAAACAAGAATAAGAAACTGTTAAATTCATCATTTTTGATAAATTTTTATTAATCATATGATTATAACAAATATTATTGCATAATAAATGGGATTTTATTATATAATGGGTATAATTTTGAAAGTTGAAAATTGTCTTACAAAGCGTGCATCAGATCAGACACAAACACATTCCTCCCTTTAATAATAACAATTGACTATAAGGTCCGAACTTTCATTTGTTTCCATGATTGCAGGTCTGCCTCTAATATGAGTATCACTGAAATAATAATACTTTAGGATTCAAGGCCTATCATTTTTTCGCGATGAGAACTATCATTGAAATTTTAGGGATATCACGATATTTGGCATTTAGTCAAACGCCAAACTTTATTCATTCGATTCACACTTAAGTTCGTGAAGGAAATGTATTTTAATGAAAAAAATTCTCACTGCTTTCACTTAATAATTATTTCTGAATGTCTTTGTTTTGTTTCACTTTTCTATGGAAAAGTCACATGAATATAACTGGATAAGAATAAAGAATAGATTTTAACGCTCTGTCCAAACAGCCCAAAGGCTAAGTTCAAACTGTTAGCTCTCGTGTGAATAAAAAGGAGAGAGAGAAGAAAAAATTGTCTCAATATTTTGATAAAGCATGAAAGTTAAGTGAATTTCAATGTCATAACATTCGACTATTTGTTATTGTATTGATTAAAGTAAATTTCACTTTTTTGCTTGTTTTTATTGAGGAAATGAAATAACAAACAAAACAGAATTATACGAGTATTGGATGTGTATAAGTAATGGATTAATAGGAATGTGAATTAGAGTCTACTTTAATATTAGTGATTTCAAGGTGTGGCTATTCTTTTTATTTTTTATGAATACTGATTACTCAACGACAAGAGGTTCAGTTTTGCCACAGTTTGTGAAACTCATTCATCATCGAAAATATTGTAAAAACTATAACAATGTTTTATATCGTACTAAAAATTTTACGGATAGCAACGGTAGCGTTGGGTTTCAATTGGGAGGGGAATTATGTCACACGCTTGGAAAATATGATTGATGTGATGGTGAGTTTTGCCAGCAATGAAAAAGAGATAGATAGAGAGCAAGAGAGACACACATTATACACGCTAAAGGGAAGAGTGGTGTTTGTGAGTGAGAAACGAGACGAGACAGCTATAGATAGACTGTTATCTATTTGTGAATCAAAAGCCAAATGTAACCGAAACCTCTTTAGCGTCCTGTCATTTGAATTTTTCCCTTATTATATCGCTTCTCCTGTAGTCGTAATCATTACAAAATCGTAAGTCCGCGAAGAAGTGAAATTTTTGCAACAATTTTCCTCTCTTTTTAATGCTTTCAATTGTTTTTTGGATCATATATTTTGATAGCAAAGCCATCAGTGGTCACATATTAGGGCATATTTTAGAGAAAGAGAGCAACCAAATAGTGAGCACACATGTGAGTGATTGTTAGTGTAGTGACGATTTCACACTTGAAACCATGAACGAAAGCCTAAACATGATGTTGCAAACTGTAAGCGTTAACGATCGAATTAAAATAGCATTATTAAAATTTTGCGTTGAGGAGCACAAAAAAGTTTTAGGCCTTAACACTGTAATGACATGCACGCAAACAGCACAACACCACTATTTTTTGACATGAGTTAGACTACAAACCAGAATATATGTAACTAAAAAGTTCTACACTCTTTCAAATGTTATGCTGTGCAAGAAAAGTACTTTTACAGCAGAACCAAAATAACATTCACTGTTTTCATCTAAAATAATAGTTTTATGTGTTTCATAAGAAACAAAATATTTATTTATTTATTAATTTTTAGTGAATTTGTGAACCCATTATTGGCAGATAATAAAAATATTTATGAATTGAACGAGAAAACAATTATGAATAAAAATCTGAATAATTTTTGGTTTCATTATGTATAATGTATAGTAGTTTTAGTCCTAATATTGTTCAATATATTGATTGACAAGATTCGAGTTATTGCTGAAAAGCTAAAATTTTTCTGAATTCATTGCTAAAAAGTTTTTGAATCTCTCAGGAACTAGAGATGCGTCTGTGGATGAATTAAGTGTGAAATGTTGAGTATAGATAGAAAAGAAGTGAATTCCTAGCAATTGCTGCCTCAATCAATTCTGCTAAAGTGAACTCAACTCACTGTGGATTTCATACAAAGTTGCAGAGATGCAGCTGTGCCGCAAAGCACTAACCATTTCTAATTCATCGCCTATTCATAGTACAGGGCCCTAACATTAGACAAGTTATGCTCAAAACTGAAATAAGCTTAATTTTAACAAAAGATTGGAAAGCATACCATATATATAGGAAGCGAGAGCTTTAAATCCCATTCCCAGTGGTGTTTTTCATGCAAATTGAGCTCTCGCAGAAAAGTTGGGAATTAAATTTTACAGTAAGGCATCAGACATACACTACTCTGTGTTCATATAGTTTTATTTATATATATAACTTATGCAACTTTGTGTAATACAAGTAATGCTAAAGCTTTACTTTTTGCAGTACACCCTTAATGTCGACATTCTATTTCCTGTCTCTTTCCCTCTTTTCTATCTCTTTTCTTACTAACAAAGTTGAGAATATTTGACAAAAATAACATTTACAAACTTTTTTTATACTACTTCGTAACTCATAAGAGAAATGAGAAAAAGAAAAATAAATAAAAGAATGAAAGAAAGAGATGCAATAGAAATAGAATAAAGAAATATAAAAAGTAAAGGCAAATATATATTTTGAAGAAAATTGCTTCACATTCTTTATGTGACTTTTTAGTAGAGCTTTAATCGTCATTACTCTGTATACAATCAACAATACAGTGACAGCACTTGCGCTTCAATCTCTTTTAATACCATTATTATATTGAACGTCCATTTTTATATTGAAGAGAAGACAAAAATAAAAATAAAAAGCAATCCGTTGTCATATAATGTGAATCAAACAATATTTTAGAAAATCCCTCATTTTTGCAGAGCATCGTTAAAAGTTAAATTGTCAAAATGTGGTTTAACAGCAGGAGATCTATTCCAATACTTAAGCATTAAAGCCAGTTCGCGACTAGCGATGAACACCCATAAGGGAAGATTAGTTTTAGGTTTTGGTTTGGGTTGTCTGGCAGGCAATTTTATTGAAGGGGAATCACACATATATTTACTCTACTCTACATTTTATGCACTATTGTGTAGAGTATTGCTTATATGTATATAATATGAATGCGCGGTTTGCAGAATGCGGCACAACATGACACCTTCAATAAAATGCATCCCTTCACCATATAATGAGCCGCATTAAATCCAGTTATCATTTTTTCCTCTCAATCAAAAATATAGTAGAAGTGCCTCAATATTAATGCTTTGCCTCAAATTTATTAATAAATAAAATATAAGTTTACTATTTAGAGAACAGACAACTAATGTCTGATTCTATGGCACAAACTTATTACGAATTTTATTTTATTTATCCATAAATGCCATGCGTATAGCATGCGTTCCACACTTTCAGACTAATTTTTCTTCGGATAACATCATTCATCATTGGAATAGCAGTATTCGTGAATATTTGTTTAGTTAAAAGTCAATGTAATTATTTATTGCCTGCAGAGCTTTTTTCAGTAAAGCAAGAAAAGGCGTATATCGTGATGAGGACTAATCAGAAACAATTATATTGTTATTGCCCTTCAAAGAGTTTAATATTAATTTAACAGATTCGTAGTTTCGTTATTTGTTACTCTATTTCCACTCCTCAGTCATTGAGTCCGTGCACAACACACTCATTCAAAACTCCTGCAGAGTTGACATACGCGTGAAATTGTCCCGAAAGTGACATTTTGTTATTGAATTTGAATGAAACGAGAGAAAAGCTAAAAGTAAACCAAACATTAGTTGTTTAGGGAAACAATTTTCAATCCTCTTTGCTCTCATGCATTCTTTTAGAGTTTCTTTACTTAAACATGTAATTTATAAATCATATAACTCTTAGCGATTATTCTGTGTTGAATAATATAACTTTGAAAGTACTGCACTGTATATACTGTTCAATAATAACTTTTAAACGATGTCGAAGTAATAAATTGAAAAAAGTTAAGGTAAAGAAGAAATAGCGTTTGTATTGCTGTGTGGCTAAAGTTCGCACCAACACCTCCTCCGTGTTGGGAGCGTGTGATTGTCTGTCTTAGTGAATAGCAATGGCAGCCCCTATTCATCCGATATAAAAAGGGAGCACTTTGTTTGACCCTAACTCAGCACATCGGGACCGGAGAGTACAATAAAACTATTGTTCAACGCTTTTTCAACACATGGTTAATATATTATTTGAAATTGAATAAGGGATTGAACATACATCACACCATCCAAATTAGTATTACTCATTCACAATTTGCCATTCATTTCAAAACATAGTCCAAAATAGTGACATTTCCCCCAACTTTCTATTTTTCTCTCTCTTTTCTTCAGCACTTTAATGATTAAACGGTTTCAAAAAATAACATTTAGCTTTTTAGCTGTTTTGCAACTATTACTCATGATTGAGTGAAACTGATGGCAATGCCTGCGGATGAGGAAAAGTCTGTGCACATATTCATTGAGTGCTGAAAATGGTCTGATTCGGGTTCTTCTCAAATGATCATTTAGTCTGATGAGGTTTAGTGAGCTCACAATGACTAAGTATATGCTTATGTAATAGTTGGTAATGCTATAGTTAGTACTGATCGTAAAATATACACCAATAGCTAATCTAAACTTTTACCAACTTTTCATTACTACCGCACTATTCACTTAATTAAAGTTTGCTTTCAAATCAATAACAAGACGGGATTTCTTCAAAACAGTCAAAAATAATAGCAACTTTAGTACCAATGTTTTGATTACTTTTAACACTCTTTTACTCGGCCTCTAAAAAATACAAATTTAGAAATCTATAATAAAAAAATAAGAAATTCAGCCCAAAGCCATTCTCTTGAAAAATATTTTATTAATTATTATTGCAATTATAAACTCAAAAATTTTGCATTAGTTTTGATTTACGAATAAACAAATAATTAATAATATATTCATTAATAAGTAACTGTAATATTTGCTATGATTATTTATGTAAATTGTGTTTATGTAACCAAATCATTATAACATTGAAATTCGTATGAATTTTTCAGAGTATTTAAAAGTTTTAAAACTATCTTTTTATTTGAATGGATGCTTTGTTAAATAATTTGTGTTCTTTAATTAAGAATAGATTTATTTAAAATTAAAACAAAATAAATTTCACAACATCAATGACTAATAATGATGACGGCTTGAGTGCTGCGAGAATAAGATAGAGAAATCGTTGCTTTTATTGTAGGCTATTGTAAGAAATACGTGATATAAAATGCTTAAACTCAATACACCACTAAAGTTGGGCAGAAGTAGAGATACTCAAAGCCATATTGAATTTGGGAATGACTATAATGGACAATCTCTTCGTAATTAGGTTTCACAATTGTTCTCTTTGAAATTGAATCGAGTGTAGGAGAAAAGATGCAGTTTTACTGCATTGAACATATAGTTAGTGTTCACTCTGTCAATGTATACAACTATGAGCTAAATACCAAGATTATACCAAATAAATCATTGCCTCAAACAAACTTACTGACAAACTTTTATTCATTTGACTTTTGGAGTTCATTCATTTGATAAATCCAAAAATTTTAGAAATTATTTGATATTCAGTGTTTAATCCAATATTCATATTTCTATCATTACAACTTTTGTATAATATTATTTATAATTAACGGATTGATTAATCTTTTTCATAGACTTTTACTCACTTATTTGCTATAGTTTGGTTCAAATTCAATAAATCAAGAGCGGTATTACTTTGAAAAACTGGAGAAAATTAATTTAGTTTTAAACATGATTATATATCAATAGATATGACAAAAATGTCCCTAATCAAATTTTTTTATATGTATTTTGAAGAATGTGTTAACCAACATAAGAAAACTTATTTAGTTAACTCACTCCTCATAATTGATATAGAATATTTTTTCTTGGATTGATATTGGTTATTAGTATTGGTTAGATTGGTAACTTTTGCGAAAAGCATTGATCTCAATACATGATTACTCAAAAATTCCTTTAAAAAATATGTTAATCTGAACGCTTAGAATAAATTTTATGACTATTTTAACATTAAGCGCTTAATTAAGTGATTTAAACTTTCGTTTAAAATTGATTTAATTGAATTAAAAATTTCAGATAGTTCGGTATAATCAGAAAATTAAAGTTCAAATTTGGTTTGAATGAAGTAAATGTGTTAATGAGTGCATAATTCATTAGAAAAGGACACAAATAAAAAATCTTGTTAAGATCTCCGGTTCCGCGACACCAAAAGGAAACTAATGGTCAGACTTATCTGACTGCGTGTAACGTCAAAAACTTTGTCTTCTTTGAATCAGTTTTTTATACTTCTATGTGATACTAGTTTTGGTTTAATGTGAAAGCAGTGACTTTTGATGAAAAATTCATGAGATGTGCGCGACTGACTCGGAGGGGTTCCACTACTGGACAACGAGACGAGGCTCTAATAACACTTATATTGTGTATATAACTCGCACTTTACTCAACTCTATTTTAGATTTAGTCCATCGGTTTTGAGCCCAGATTTATAAAGCGCTCGAGAGAGAGGAAATTTTAGAAAAGATATATTCTCTGAGAGGAGATGATCATAAACGTGTCACTAAGTTTATATCGCGATTACGAAATCTCACTTCAATAAAGTAAAACTTGAGGACAGAAAAAAATGTTTTTATATAATATCTGATAGAAGTGATGGCGACTCATACTAAAAATTGTGATTCGCTTTATTTGATTTTTCCTTTTATTTCGTATTAAAGCAGTATTAAATGCGATTAACACATAAATACTGCAAAGAAAAAACTTCCTGAAAAGTACTTAAATTAAAAACTGCGAACAAAGCGAGGACTAAAATTTTTAGATAGTATTGAAAACTAGAAAAAGGCGACCGAATGAAATGTAATGTTCAACAGTGTGAATGTAATGCGAACGTCAGCATAAAAGGCGTGAGAGGCATAACAGGCATATTAGTTTGCGCTACAATACCAATAGTATTGATACCAATAAGTAATTCCAATCTCAACATTTTGTGCTGATTCTGACGAGTGAATGTATGTGTGATATGTCGCGGAAACAGGGCTGACACGAGCCGATGCGACATAAACACAATCCCAAATAGGGACCGACGACTGCAAAAACCTTTGCTTCTATTCTAAGTAATACTTACGCAACACATATCAATAGTGTGTCTCTCACTCTCTACAAATATTTTATGCTTTTCTGAACAGTTCTGAGATTAGGATTGGGATTGGGATCGGGTCGTGAACTACTTTAGTAACTGTACCGAAACAGAAAAGGCATGATATAAACACAACAAATACAATAATACCGAATTAGGGGCTGCACTGGTTTTGGTTCATACTTTGTCTCATTGCCAGAGCGACCAAATATACATTTACACTTTACTGCTTTGTTTCCCTCTTAAGCCCAACGTATTGATGCATTGGGTTCTGGCATCAGCTTTTAGTGATCACAATTTGCGATATCTTTTGTGGCCTCACAATTACAATTCATTGAAACGTGAAAATTTCAAGTACGGATTCATAAGTGAACGTGTGTTTAATATTACTCTAGATTTAATACTACTCTAAAGAACATGAACACCAAAAGCTGTGCACAACTCAAATCTAGATGAGAACAAAACCCTAACATCTATGTAGGGATTAATTCCAGCTGTATATATATCTATCGAATAAACTAATAAAAAAAATGCATGCATTTTATATAATATAAAAAGTTACGCATATTTTAATAAGTTAGAGATACTGTCAGCACAACTAAAAGCATTGCTTTGATTAGAAACACTTTTACACAAAATAATTTGCACACTATATGAAACTTATAAAACTTTTTTTAACTTTAGATATTTTCTAATCTCCCGCTGAATTTATCTCTAGACAGTATTAAGCATTGACTTGTGAGCATCAAGTTATTCAACATAACGTTTGATGGCATCATGTAGTGATTGTGACATTGCATCAGGATAAAAGTTGTGCAATGAAAGACCCGCACCCAAAAATAATCAAACATTAACCTTTCCCTATTTTTTGAATGGCAATAACCTTATCTCTTACACTTTGAATTAAATATATCACTGCCTCAACTGTGCTGTCAGAATACTCTCCGAGTGCTCAATGACATAAAGGTTTAGAGCTTATACAACTGACAGCGTTTGTTTAATATCATTCATCTGACCAGAGAGGGAAAGAGCAACTTTATTTTTCTCGACAGTAGACATCACAGGATGATAAAAACAGGTATGACTTTAGATAAGAGCAATTATGAATTATCAAGAAAGCAGTGATGCGTTGCACTCATTGCTATGTTATAAGATCTCATTTTTCATTTTAAAATGATACCTAACAGTTGACGGCAATAATAAATGTGAGCTTAGATTAAGTGAAGAGCGAAATAGGAAACAATATGATTCGCCCGAAGCATGTTTGCGAATGAAACAAAACTTTAGATTTATAGTATTTATTACAATCGATAACAAAGAATACAAAATGAGTAGTATTTTAAAGGATAATTTGAATTAATTTAAGTTTAGATATCGATTGAATCAGGAAATCAAACTTAACAAAAAAAATATTGAATATTTCTATCAGTTTTGATTAGAATGTGTTTGTACTAATTGTTAGTGCGGTTCTTGTAGTGGTGTTTGAAAAGTGATTCGATATAAAGCGAATTCTCAAGAACTTCATTATGTAATTCAACTATTGGGAGGAGAGTTGAGTATCTAATATCAATCACACGTAACAATTTCTGATATTCAAAGAGTAGTAGTAGTAGTAGTTATAGTAATAATAGTAGAACTGTAGTAATGGTATTCTCAATATAATAAAGACTCCAGAAGTTGCACTTCATTGAAGAGCACTCATGGACTGCTCAATTACTCGCTGCTAAACACAGAAAAGGTGGAGATGAGACCTCAATTGTGATTTTGACGTTCAGCAGGACTTCAATACTAGTTAGAACGCATGCTCGACTCAAGTGAACCATTTTTACCAATAAGAAATAATGGTTGATTCAGTCTTCTTATCATTATTGATCGGCATCACAACAGTATTATATGCTATATTAGTGTCTCTCTATGGCAGAAGTGTAACATTGCAGTTATAATAAGTCATATTAAATGCGTTTCATAATTACCAGCAAATGCACAGCTGGAAGTCAGCCAAAAGAACTTAAATATGAAAGCCATTGTTCATGAAATACAGCCACTCTTTTATATATATAATATCATATGCTTTTCGAGCTAAGGATGTTTGCACAATAAGGGAAGCGCTGAGATTAAAATCGCCGAAATCAGCGAAAGCATAGGACATAACCATAGAGGGAGAGAAAGACGAGAGAGTTTATGTGTATATAAGTTATAGATACGGGTTTAACAGTGAATACAAGTCCATCCTTAATATAAATGCTAGTAAATGCTTAAAAGGGGGATTTATAATCACATAAACGGAGGGTTTCAATGCAAAAAGTAAACCAAAATGAAGATCAGGATTTAGTCAAAATGACACTAGAAATACAGGATATTGGCTCATATCGTTCAAAACTAACGGATCAAGCTTTCAACTCAAGACAAACATCAAAAGCCATGACTCGCAGACAGTAATAAATCTCAACACAATGAGAAAAATGTCTCACTACTAAAAATTTTTATTATATGACGCTATTTTAGACATGTATTTCAGTTGAAATCATTATAAAATAATATTTCAGTTTATTATCATCTCAAAGTCATAAAAAGTCACAATACAAACATATAAAACTAACTCTTAAGCAAAGCATAAGTCATTTGAAAATCAATGTATCTTCGAGTCTAATTCACAAATATTTTTATAACATAACAAGACTGAGAATTTTGAGTACATTGTATGAATTTTTGAAATTGAAACCGACAACAACTCCTGCTGATAGCGCTGACATTTAATTATCTTATGAAAATCGACACGAAATCGGCGTGAATGTGAAGCCACGCCTCTAAGAAAAAATTGCTTTTAAAAACATTGAAAGATAAAGTTTTAATGCATTAACTAATGTGTTTGATTCATATTTACAATCTCTTTGCTCTCTGTCTTTCAAACACTAACTATTTCAGAAAAGTTTCGATAAAATCTGGACCAAAAGCTTTGCAAAATTATAGTAATGCATCGCTTGAATGTGAATTTATAGGATTTTGTCCACATTTAAACCGCTTGGGATTTAATTGTTAGTCAGCGTATCCTCAAAACGAATGCCTCTCTGATAATGTTAGCGGGAAAGTGATGTTCGCATCGAATTTTTATCGATGAGACAACAAAACCAGGATTTGATGGGACACGTCGTCTGAGTTTTAAACTGAGAAAATTGAACGCAATTCGACAGAATTGAAGCAACTTTACAACAGAGTCGCACAGTTTGAGTTTTACTAAATATCTCTTGAGAGTTGACATTACGTGGAATGCTCTCTAAAACTAACATAACATACAACTAGTCTATGTGTTAGAAGTAGTTTCTAATACGCAATGCAATGGCCGCTCAAAATTTCAACATTCAATATGTAATACAGTTTGATGCCTGGCCTCAAGTCATAGAGAGAGAACCTTACTATTAGGTATATTTGTGGTACAGGCTATGCTTTTGCTTCGCTTGTTCTCAACTAAATTCGAGCAGAAAATATTAGATTTCCCCTAACTTTGGCACTGCTTAGCAAAGGCACCACTTTTTAAAATACAGTGCAATAGAGAGCAAATTTGAAGCGTCCCTAAAGCAGAATTGTATAAAATTCAATTTACACTTTCCACAGAAGAAAGAATTGCGCTCACGAGTGACGCTTTAGATAGAGGAGAACTTTTTTGTTGCTTCATTTATATAAAAGCAAATGTTGAAAATGAAGCGAAAAATAAATTGTGAAGTCATCAATAATAGGAAGAAGAATTGTAGTCATATCACATATTACAGTCAGTCGCCAAATAAATCTCTAAATTACTGATAAAAAAGTGATTCTGGTTTTCTAGTTGAAGGAAAAGTTCATTATAAAATTTAGAGAAAAAATTGTATTTCTATTTTCAAATATATTTATTCACTGATATTTCTAAAAAGAATCGATTTTGGATCGAAAAATCTAATTCTTTATACTCGGAGTCACAAAATATTTTCATTGCTAATAATTTTAAGAGTTTAATAATAATTGATGAATGTATTAAAGAATTGTCAAATTTTTAACTTGAAATCAAGTTAACGCTGCAATGCTTTCTATCAATATCTAGTGATGAACTATTGAATCGCCTCAAGTCATATACTCACTAATGAGTCTTGAGTAACATAACATTAGAGCAATAACTTTACTTAACTTAACTTAACTAAGCTTTTACTTAAAAGATTCACCCGAAAGAAAGGGCATTAAACGTATAGATATAAATATTTTAGATTCAGGAGAACCGAAAAGAGAGGAAATTAAAAGAGCTGAGAAAACCCCCCTTTACTGCCTTCCTTTCACGTCCAGTGAAGAGAGACTTCCTTTCGGCAAATGAATTTCGACAAGAATCCAAAGGTATAACTATAACTAATTTCTTGCGGTAATATTATTTTGCATTGCGTGCAACTCATGGCTTAAATTATATTACACTAAATATAAAGCGCAAAAGCATTTGGTCTAAATATAAGGGTACTTTCACAACAACCTGTTAGTGCTATTACTTATACTGGTTCTAACCTATTATCGTAGGATTAAAGACCATCAGAATGATCTTCTCAAGCCTGTAATCTTTGATAGCATAACGTGTTGGGCTATTAGGAAATAAGCAATCATTCGATTTAGTCATCTGTGATCTAATACTTTTAGTTCATTTATAGTATTGCATATCAATAGTTTGCAAACACTTTTTGAGAAACAGAAAGATAGAAACTAAAGAGAGTGTAAGTTCTGAAGTTTTGCATTGATATATGAAACCATTAGCTAAAAGTGTAAAACATTAATTATTTTGCCTGTCAATAAAACTATAATTAGTAACCCATTCGTCCGTAGTTTAAATCTTTTGAGAAATAATACCATTGAAGAAAACATTCATTGCTTAGTTTTACCCCTTTTTCATAGTTTAAATCAAGTTCTGAAGCTAATTGACATTTCTTATGAAATAATTGACTTATAAAACTTGAGTATTTGCTTGAATTATTGATAAATATTATGCTCAATTTTAACAAATTTTAAGAAACGATAGATCTAAAAAACTTTAGTAGAAAAATAGCGATCCGTTAATTTTAAATAAATTAAACTCAACAAATACCTTGAGTTTCGTATCACTTCAATCAAAGAACTTGTTGTAAGATTAACAGACAAATGGAAGTAGTTTTTCATTCAGATAAATTAATTAAATTTTATGATTTTATGCATTAAATGCATTTTTAATTTTTAACTCTTTTTTCTAAAGAAATCAAGTAAATAGTTTTGTTGTTGTTGTCGTTTTTGTAATGCGCAATATCTATTAAAAAAGAGTTATGATACCCGAAAAATCTTGGTGTTAACAAAGGGCTCTTTACTAGCAACTATAAATGGTCATTCACAAACATGTGCCAATAACCCATCAAAATCAAGCTCTAAATGTTTGAATCAGACCTCCTTTTAAGTAATATTATGAATTAGAATGTCTGAAGAGTAAATTTTAAGATAGATAATGTCATCCATACATAATATCTTTTAATAAAATAAGTTAGTTCTTAGTAATGAAAAAACCTTTGATAACATTCTAGAAACACATATCGAAAAACCCGAAAGCAGAGATCAAAGGTTATTTTGCTGTAAAGTCGAAGACTGATATTGTGAAGCAAACAGTAGAAATTCAACTATTTAAGTGAGCAGCATATAAATGCATAATCTGGAAATAAACGCTTCAAGAATTTTAAAATATTCTTTAGTTTTGCCATTTTTATGAATGTACAGCAGAAATATGCGCCAATAATTGACAAAAGACATAAGGTTAATATATAGCATAAATCTTAAAATAATTTGTAATAAAACAAAAAGGAAAGCAGATGCTTGCATAATATTGACTTACTTAACCATGACCTCAATTTTGAATTACCCAAAAAATTATGTAATTTTATACATAACTTATTTTATGCTCGCATTTTGTGTATATTATAATAATTATAATTGTGATTTTGATGGACATCTGCCTAATGCAACGATCAGTGCTCGTGTGAATCAATGATTACTTATTAGCTGAATGTTATCATTAAATTTCAAAATTAAATTTGTGTTTTGCTTAAATAATAGCATTTAAAATTTACTACAGATTCGAGAAAATCAATGTATGAATTCATTGATGGAAATTATACCGGACTCTAACGGCTTGTAATATATTAGGTCAATAAAATGAATTGAATGTAAACCACGTTCTCTACAATGAGGTTTTATTTAAAAATGCCTCTGGTTATGATGTGATGCTAATTCAAATCAATTCAGCAAACTGTACAGTATGGCACCCATAAGAGTTTGTATGCATCGCAATTCCAACTTCAATCATCTCTCTCTTTCAGAGAGCTCGGCTTTAAATAAAATAACTAAAACGTTTCGCTATAGCCTCAAGTAATATAGAAGAAAAATGTTTTTCGTGTTGGAAAAATTGAAAGTTAAAATAACTTAATGTGTATTCAGATGGTCGATGAAGCAGGAAATAATCGGATACTGTTAAAAATACTTATATATAATAATAAAAACTCAGAAAAGCTGATCTTAAGAGGTCATGACTTAGACATTAGAAATAGAAAACTTCAGGTTAAATATTTTTCCTCATTTTTAAAAAGTATTATCAGAAATGTTTTCCCATAACTAAATTTATTTAATTAGTTAATGTGAGAATTAAAAAAAATGAACATTTCTTTCAAAAAATGTGAACCAAAATCCTAAAAGTTAATGATTTCATTGAACTTTTATCAAACAGAGCAATACTAACTTATTTGTATTTACAACCATTGATGATATTCCTGTTTATTTACTGTCGTCCCAAAAATAAACGAATTTAATTGATTTTTAAAGCTATGTTCAAACAAATACATCCTTATATTAGGAAAAAACTTAATAATAATATACTTTTTCATCATTATATTAAATAAAGGAAAACATGGATTTAGGAAACTCTCATTCATCAAAAATTTTGACGTCGGATATGATTTCATATTAATTAAGAAATTGAATTGAGAGGAGTGATGGCATATCTTAAATAAGAGTATCAATTTCAGAGTAAATTTGTTAATAAGAAGTGCAGGTGTTGAACATCTCTTACTATTTAATTGTCGACATTTTGTTCAACCCTTTTCTCAAATATAATGGATTGGAATAACTTGGGAAAGAAGAGAAGAGTCGCTTAGCTATTAATGTAGTGAAAGACCTCAAAGACCTTTGCTCTCACTTCCAATTTAGTTTTGCACTGACTTCAAGGTAGAGTAATTCTTAACTACAATTTCATGCAAGATTTGATGCGGATATCATTAGATTATTATAAAAGGCCATCAAATAATCTTAAACATATAATAGCGCGCAATTGTTTGCTGTTTGATCGCAATTACAATGTTTCAGTGTTTTACTTGTACTCTGTCTTACTTTGAAATAAAATAGTAAATTAATGTTGCGGAACAATTATATGACTTTATCTTACTTTATGTCTTAAAATGATTTAATGCATATAACAAGTCCTTTGAAACCTCAATAGTATATTGAGTAGAAATAGTAGTTGGCAGACAGCAGGGCTACACTTAAGACTATCATCATTAATGTATAATATGTATGACACCCGCAAAATATATTACACAAATGAAGCGCCTGAGAAAAGTCCATTTTTATAATTCTCCGTAAATACAGAGTACAGAGTATTTCTGGTTATGCATAACTTAATATGTTCTGCAAAAATTACGCTTTGCATACTTGGATACTATTAAACTATAGTATATTAAAGGAAAAGTTGCATGACTACAATTCCAATATGACTTTGGGGCAAAATTAAGAAGAGCTAAGAAATGAGATAGAATCGAATAGAGAGTCGCGCCCAACAAAATGCCGAAACTGGTGTACATTTAGACACACTTTATGAAAATAGTTATAATCAAGAGAAGCGACTTTAAGTTTGTAAACCTCGACTTTTTAATTTTCACACACATACAGTCACGAAGAGCTGCACCTGGATCTCGATTTTCTGTCCATTTGTGTCTAAATGTCATTGAAATACATATAACTCATGCATAAGATAACTATATCTTTTAGTAAAAAAAGATTTTGGTTTTTCCTTTTTTCTCTATTCAACAGAGAATATGTTTTACCTTTTGGTACACCTGTCAAGAGATTTGTCTAACTGTTACTCTTTGTAAATCAAGAGCTGCGACATGTGATTGAAAGAGGGTCTGACTTCGACTTAAACATATATGTAGTGTTCATACAAACAAAATGTGCAGAAAGAAAATATCGGCGTCAATATATATAACTTATGATCAATAATGTGGTTATTAAAATAGCCTCACTTACAGTTATAATATTAGAGTAACACTAGTAAATGTAGTAAATGTAGTAAATGTTAGTCTTCTCTCTCATATAAGGCTGAGTTTGGCGTAAAAGAGCGGCATCGGATCAATAAATATTAGGGCTTAAACATTGGGAATGTGAATGTGATTTCTTTGAGAGTCTATTTGCAACATCTGCTCTGATCATCATTCGGCAAAAAAGGTAGAGTGAAGTTGAGCTTAATATTTCTTAATGATATTGTATGAGAACATACCTTGAAAAGCAAGAAATCATGTTTAAATAGGACGAAGAACTTCATTCCAAACACATAGTTCTAAATGATAGCAACAAGTTCTGTATAGAGCTCGAAAAGCATGTGCTTCTCCAGTACTTCACTAATATTGCCATCAATAAAAGGCATTTTATTATATATTAGACAAAAAAGACAATTAACTGATTGCACAACTATTTCATAAAATGTAATATAATAGTCATTACACACCTCTGTTTAACTGTGTGTCACTTTGTCATAACATGAAAAACAAAACAGTGGTTGAATTGAGGAGAGAATCTCTGGTCAAACAAGCAAACTATAACCATCCGATCGCTCTAACGTCTGTCTGCTGTTTCGCAATGAGCACAACCGTTCAGAGGGTGTGTAGAGATCGTACCCGTTATGTATGCAAAACCATAGTTCTGCCGATGCGACGGCATTAGCAATTGAAATGAAGATGTGGTGGAGCTCTTGGGAATGAGTTGCTGTAACCACTATATCGCCGCATGCAATCGTCCCACACTCCAGATTAATATTTTATAACGCGTGCCACAGCTAAGAGAATGTTGAGTTAGAAAAAGACGTTTTATATGATATACAGCAAAATAGAAGATATATAAAGAAAATGTAGTGCACAATAATGTCTCAGGCAATGGCTCTGTAGGCAAAGTATTGGTCGTGCAGTGCATAATAAATCTGTTATCAATGGCACCACTGCTCGCATACTGACATTATTGTGATAATAGTTGGCAGAACTGTTGGCAGCGGTCAAGGAAACGAATAACCATCTCATTCAACAAGAAAATAAATGCTACCACAGCCTAAAATACCAATTCTTATTCAGTATGCAATCGCAATGACCAGCGCTCACATCGAAAAAATAATAACATACAGAGACGCTCTCCTGAATATATAAACTTACATAAAAACCATTACTTTTCTTCAGTTTATACAAACTAAAGGTGGGGCTAAAAAAGTTTCAATTGTGTCGTGTAAGAAAACTATTTTATAAATCTGTTGTCAACTGGAGAAACAGTTGGCACTAACTATAAAACAACGATTTCTGATAGTTATCATTAGAGATAAACTCATTTTCATAGGAATTTTCATAGAAATAAAGCTTCAAATAGGCTTCAACTGACCAATTCATCATTTAATACTGTTATAAAATTATTGCTCTTCATTTCTAACAAACTCAATGATCAACAATAGTTTTTGCACTTATCGCTACATTAAATCTATAAATATGTTATTCAATAAATAAATAAATAAATTAAAATAAAATTAAAATACATGAATAAAATTTTTACAAATATTTTTAACGAAATTCACTGAATTTTTATTCGAAATTTGAAAGGATTGTTAGATTGAGACAAAACTTAATTTTAACCTAAAATAAATTTGAGACAAATTAAATACTATGACCTGTGATTCAAGAATAAATAGGATAAATGTAAGAATTGCGCGCATGTATGCAAAGAAGGGTCTCACCAATCAATAGTGATGTAAGAGTTGGCACAAATTCTGGTATTAAGAGGAATGGAATCGTGTTCATAACCAATCATAAATTAATTCATAACTGAACAACTTTTTCTTCACTCCTCCTTTTTATCAAATTAAATAAGCTTCAAATAAGATACAAAACAATAAATGTTTATCTATTTTTTACATTTTATGTATTTAAATGATTTTCTATTAAAAAGGTTTCGCTCAATGGGTAGTATCCAAAAGAGAATATTCTGTCATTCATTTGTGTCATTCTTTATTAATTATTTGCTTAACTTAAACAAACTATTTCTCTCTTAAATAACTTATTTTACTTGTATTATAAATTGTGAATTTTTTTATCGATCTGAAAAACATTAATAGTGGAGAAATGTTGTTATAGTTGAAGAACTCGTGTAAAAATTGATTCATCAGTCATCACATCATTTTGAGATGTAATAAAAAATAGTGAAACTAACTCTAGTATATCATATCTTATGTCTTTCACATATATTCGATTGATATTTAGATAGTGTAGAGAAAAGTAAGGGATCTGATAATGAGTTATTGACACGCGAATAACATATAATAACAGACAGAGTTCTTAGTTATGAAGAGCAAAACTATGAAATATCATAACTTATATGGCTATATACTATACTCTCTACTCTTTAGCTGATTCAAAAGCCGATGTTCTCAACCTAATATAGTATGCGCTAAAAGTATTGATATTTGAGCCTTATTTTCATTGCTAAAAGTTTTGTGCAAACCATATAATGATGAATATTATATTTGTTATGATTATTCAGATGGATAAATATTATTAAATGAAGTCAATTTTAATGGTTTAAATATAATAAAGATATGAAATAAAAATTAGTTTTCATTTAAAATGGTATTATATTGTGGATCTCTGTAAAGAGGGAGCCATCAATCTGTTAAATAACTTTTAGAAAGTATCACAACTTTACAATTAGTTTAGATTTTGAAAAAGTTTGCACAAACTTTTTCTAATTTCACAAATTATTATATGTTTTATGATAGCATCAAAATTTAGTTGTTGATGAAATTCTTTTTTCTCAATTAAATCATGCATGAATTCCAAATTTTTTTCATGTTTTATAAAATCAATGAATTTTTATCCGAATCTGATTACAGCTTATAATTTCGAAGTAGATTTCAAGTAGATTCAAAAATACAAAGATCTAAATGTTATATTAGACATAATCTTGCAAAAAACTAAAATCTTAAATGAGTGGATTAATTGCTATTATTGATACTGAGATTACAAGTATAAATAATACTCATCACAAAACCACATTTAAACAATAAATGAGGTTTAACTTCAAAAGTACTCTTTTGAAGCTTCAAAATATAAAAAGCTTATAAGAAATCTTAACTTTAAAACAAAGTATAAGTAACAATCGAGTCGTTAGGTTCTCATATTGTAAGTTTTGTATTTTCTAAACCTTCATCAGTTTTCATACATTGTTCTTTATTTTTCAGATTTATTAAAACTTTGCTATTGTTTTTCTCATCACTTAATTTGAATTTAAAACTAAAATTGTACTTTTTTCAATGGGGATTTCAAAAAATTAGAATTTTAATAATTCAAAAGTTTTTCCAATCTGTTAGATTTGAGCCCTTTTACGAGTATTTGGTTTGGAGTCTTCTAAAGAGTAATTTTCGAGGTAAAGACGAAATTGTTAAAAACTATTTATTATTGAAAAGTAAATTTTGAGTTCAAATAACCTTATTTTTCTGATAACTTAGTATTCTTAAAGTTCAATAGATAGACACAATTTTCAAAAACTGTTAAGTAATAACTTTCGCCTAAGCGTTGAAATAATTCACAACATTTTTATTGTTACATAAATAATACTTATTTAAAATACATAAATACTTTACGATAAATTTGCGAACAACAGGTAAGTTTGTTATAATAAATAATTGTTTAGCAGGCGTTTAAAGAGAAGTTTATGTTTATATCAATGGATGGTAAATAAGATTGTCTGTGAGCCAGAATTGAATATTCGTCTCTGAATACAATCAAAAAATAATGTATATTCCGTTTTTAAATTTAAGCTTTTCCATGAAATTAATTCATAATTTGGATTTTACGCTTTTTCATTATCAAAACAATTTAATTTTCAATCAATCCCTAAAGCTATCCATAAATTAGTGGCTGTATTGGGTGGTAATTCAGAAAAATTAGCTAAAGTTATGGTTTCTGTGTGTAAATCAAATTTATTATCGATCTTTTAATCAATCAATTAATAGTTGAATCAATTAAAATCAAATTTGTCCCAATACATGATATGCTTTAAATGCAAAAATGGCTTAACTTTGAAATGATGGGGTTATCAATGGTCTACTCCAACAATTGTAAGTGAATATTTCTCTCTATGTGTGGTAACCCAATAAAATTATTGTTTTATTGCCAATAATATTCGTCATGACTTTAGTAATAGTGCTTTCAATCATAGTCAGGCCATTTGTTTCTTTTAATAATAGATGCAGTGCTTATATTTTTATGATCCAAATTTCGCTCACATATACTTTTTCGAATCAATGGCAGACTGAGAATGTTCGTATGTTGAAAATGTGAAGTCGAA
>JAQFXV010000065.1:0-43038 GCA_034694065.1 Camisia spinifer
AATGAGAAATTTTTTCTTCTTTTTTTCAATGGAGTTCAATGGGAGAAATCTTAAAACTTGAAAATAAAAATCTGAAACTATTCACACATATCCTACTCAACATTTGAGCGGATACATAAATTTTAATTTTCCTCTCCAGCTACTCGTTCCCGAAAAATTAATTTTTGAAATTTTTCAGATTTGAAAATATTCCAATTTAATCTCAGGAATAAATTTCAAGAATTAATTTCTCGGGAATGAGTAGCTGGAGAGGAAAATTAAAATATATGTATCCGCTCAAATGTTGAGTAGATCATATTCATAAATATTTTTCATTAGTATCAGTTCAAAATAATTTTCAAAATTAACCTCATTGAAAATATTAAATAAATAATATAAAGTTAATGAAGATTAATTATAAAACAAATTCCTAAAAAAGTGTACGCGCAACAAGTTATTCAATTAATGCTTCAAAAGAATTACAAGAAATAAATTTGAGGAAAAATAGCTTATTTTGGCCGAAAATTTGGTCAAAACATATTGTTGACTATGCCACTTTCATTAACATAGGTATACTCCATCATTCGCCCAGCCTGCTTGTCGCTATGAATAAGAATTAGAGCTTTTGGTATTTTAGTATTGTATTTCACTCTTAATACTTATTCATCGATATGTATTTATAGTTCAATAACTGTTTCATTTAATTGGTACAGTTAATCCTCCCTATCTTGAACCCTCTCCAAAAAATAATATTATGTCCTTTAAAACAGAATTATTATAACATTTAAATTATTTTTATTTCCCGAGATTCACTAGTGAGTAACAAAACCGATACCCCATTGATTGTTATAACTTTATAATATTCAATGGGAATCAGTTAATCAATGAATCATTGATAAGACGGGCCAATAATGTAGTAGCTCTATGTTAAGGAAAATGGCATAATAATGTAGTTGTTATCATAATTGTTGCCAAAATAAGTTCACAAGCAAAATATTGCCTATATCTAACTCTCAAACATAAAGATAAGTTTTCAATTCTCTTTCGCTAAAATTGGGAAAAAATTACTTAACATTAAATGCATATCATAAGCCCTTTTTGTTAAGATATTTCTTCGAAAATCGTTTATTTTTTGTGTCATTCTTATAAAGTGAAAAAGCGCTCAACTTTTCAATTATAAGATCTGTGAGCGTCCTTCACGATAGTAGCTATGTATAAGTTACTCGCAAGTTCCAGTCGGAACAGATAACTCTTTCGATGTCATGTACAGAGTATTGTATTCTATTGTATATCTAAAATGCGAATTCAAAAACTTTTTATGCAAATTGCTATGATATCATTATTAGATAAATTTATTTATTAATATAAATTACGTCGTAACAATATATTTGATTTTCAATTAGTTTCAAAAATTGATTTACTCATAATTTTTTATAAATTATAAATATTATCAATACTGACTATTGCTTGTGTCCCTTATTCAATTTATTCAGAATTTAATTTATAAGGATAAATTATGTATTAACAGAATATTTTCAACAAATATTTTTTAAAAATTAGTTTCAAATACTCCAAAATTGATTGTTTGCAATCGATCACTACGATTATTGAAAAAAATTGATCGATCACTAGTGAGACCTTACAATTGCACCTCAAATGAAAGCTCTGTTCAATGTGATGCTTAATTATATGATGAATAAGAAATGTCTTGAATTCTTTTAGCTATTTTGAGCTCTATTAACTGTGCTCTATTCAAAATGCTCTGATTTCAGATTAATCAGGAAAAATTTCTGTTGACTAAATCTTCAATCTTATTAAAGTATAATAATAAAGAAACTTCATTACAAAATTGATTCAAGATTTTAGGAAAAATGCATTTTTTAATATTGATATTTTAGAATTGAAAAATAGTTTATTTGACAGTCATTCTCTCTGTTAAGAGCGTTGATTAAAAGCAAAATTTTTATAATACTGATTAATTAACATTTTTATTTATTACAAGTAGTATTAGTTTGAAGATATAAAATCGAAAGTTGCAAATGCCTAATATTTAATTGATAAAAAGCTCCGAATTATACATAGAGTGAATTTATTAGATTTTCATCTTCTTGTATTGATAGTTATCTCATTTGATCCTTTAATATTTTTGTATAACGAAACATTTCTTACATTTTTAATCTTATTGAAGGTTTGAAAACTAACGCCAACCACTCATTCCCACAGAGCTTTTCGTTCAGATATTTAAATACTTGAAAAGCAAGAAAAGGCAATTTACATTACTTTAAAAAATAATAAATAATTCATTTGTACCCAATTTTCTCAATTCATTCAATTTTTCGCCTCTTTCTTCAATTTAATATTTACATAATTTATTTACAAATAAAAATAAAATACAATAATTGAACATTTTTGAAACTGATCGATTCTAACATTATATTTGTCTAAAGGTCTCGTTATTACTATAAATTATAATAGAGTAAATCTTTAATTAACAATAATTTTGATTAACTTTAAAATTAAACATATTATAAATATATTGATAACTTAATTTGAAAAAACAAAGGTTGAAACAATCGGTGATTCATATATGGTAGTATCTGGTCTTCCTATGAGAAACGGTAGTCTTCATGCAAGAGAAGTGGCCCGAATGTCTTTGGCTCTTCTGAATACTGTTCTATCATTTACAATACGACATAAACCTGATGAACAATTAAAACTACGCATAGGTCTGCATACAGGCCCGTGTGCTGCCGGTGTAATCGGCCATAAAATGCCGCGATATTGTCTTTTTGGTGATACTGTCAATACTGCTTCTAGAATGGAGTCAACCGGTCTTCGTAAGTAATCGTCGCGTCTGTTATTTTACTTTATTTACTTTTATTATTAATGAATATTTCGTTTTTTCTTAATATTAAAATAGCACAGAAAATACATGTGAGCTCTCAAACCAAATCAGCATTAGATATGTTTAAAACTTTTAAATTAGAACTGAGAGGAGAAATAGAAATGAAAGTGAGTCTAATATTGGTCGAGTCAAAACATTTGTCTATTGTTTTAACTTTAATTTAAATATAAACTCAAATGATGAGATTTTTTGGATCAAACTTAAACACATTCAAAGAGAATAAATAATGCCATTCAATTTTTAACACTCAGTTACAATCTTAAAACTTCAAAGACTTTGAGTGGAAATAGTTTACAATAGAATAAATCGAATCGGAATTAAGTGTGAAATACTTTATTCTGATGAAAATATTAATCATTAGGATTTTGGAAAATACAAAACCAGTAATTAAAATAAAAAGAACGTACCGGTACAGTACAGTACAGTAACTGTATGTCAATACCTATAAGTACCGATAGTAAAGTTACTATCAATCAGTCTAATCTTTATTTAAACAGAATACATGATAGGGCTAATATGTTCAGATAGGGGAAAAAGTCCGTTCTTTTCAACTGAATAGTCATTTTGATAAGACTAATAATCTTTTTGAAAATAACACATAACTATCAGTGTTTATATTCAATGGGGTGCCTTTGGTTGTGGATATTTTCCTCTTGAATCGGCCGAAATAGGTTTAGATCTATTTCGGTCTGGGATTTTAAAGCTCAGTGAAAAAGCTATAGAATATCAATATTTCAAGTAAAATTTCAAATCAGTGCCTTTTAAAGTATAGTTTACTCCCGATAAATATGGAATTCTCGTCAAAAGCTAATAATAATAATAGCATTTGTGCAAATAATAAATTAATATTACTTGTAAAATGAATGAAATTATGTCTATAAATTAATCTTTTCCCATCAAATAAGTCAATTTGAGTATGATTTTTTCTGAAATTTTTTTTCTCAAAATTATAGCTTTTGACGAGAATTCCATATTTATCGGGCGGAAACTAAACTTTAAAAAGTACTGATTTGAAATTTTACTTGAAATATTGATATTCTATAGCTTTTTCACTGAGCTTTAAAATCCCAGACCGAAATAGATCTAAACCTGTTTCGGCCGATTCAAGGGAAAAATATCCACACCCAAAGGCACCGAATATAAAGGTACACCCAAAGGCATTGAATATAAACACTGATAGTCTTTGTTATGAGTTATTTTCAAAAAGATTTTAAGTCTTATCAAAATTACTATTCAGTTCAAAAGAACGGACTTTTTCCCCTATCTGTGCGGTCGTTCTCATTAATAATTGACACGGGTTTTAAGGATAACATAACCTAAAATTTATTAAATGTCGGTTAAATTTTTTGAATAAGTTATTTTCGCGTTATTCGACTTTTAGTGATATTTATACCTTTCATTTCAATTGGCTAATTATGTTTTTATATTCGATTTCGAATAAAAGCTTTTATGAGTATTTTTCGAAGTATTCGGCTTTCAATTTATTGAACTGAATCTATTGAACTAAAAATTCATAGAATCTGAATATGAAAAACTTTGATTTTTGCTTTTAATTTATTTGTTGGCGTCATTTTTGATCAAATTGAGTCCCTCTCTTACCCCACTCTTATTCCTGTGCCTTATACTTGCCTTTGAGCCGCGTATAACATATAATACTTTTGGAAATGAATAAATATATATTTAGGTAATTAAAGTTTAGACAATGGGTAAAATGTTTGGCCTCATTCTCCTTAAAGTTTTTCTTATTATCTATTAATTTGTGGTTTAATTGATTTTTTTGGAATAATTTTTAGGGAAAAGGCTGGCTTCAAACGTTTTGGCTGTTGGGAGAAATGGATTCCGAAGGAATTTTACAAAAAGTGCCTAAAATGATGACATCACTGCCATCCATAACAATAAAAGAAGATAATAAATTTTGATCAAAAATTCTTCGTAGATTACTTTCTCTTTTTTTATTAACTTATACTCTGAAAAATTCAGCAAAAGTTTGATAAAACATTTATCTCAAAAATATGAGTTAGCGTTTAATGTTTAAGTTGCAAAATATTTGGTTTATTTATTATAAATGCAAATAATAATAAATAAGAAAAACAAACAGAGGAAAGGGTTTATTATAAGCAAAGAAGTAATAAAAAGAATTGGACTCCACAAAAATACAGAGGAATCAGACTCTAAGAGTGAGAATATACTTAAATGTATTGCTTTACTTAAACTAAATTGAAATTTATTTGAAATAAGATTTTCATGGTTTTGGAAAATTAAGTTTTCTGGTTCACGACTGGTATTGGATGAACGCAAAGAAAAAGTGTTTATTGATTTCATTCAATACAACAGTAAAATGAAAGGTAAAACAATTAATAAATAAATCATTTTTTTCATTTTTCCATCAGGTTTTTTGGATCGTTAATCAGGATCTCATTTCTTTTGTACTAAAAAATTTCAAAACTTAAATTCGATTTAATTGTTTACAAAGAAGTTCTGACAACTAATTTTGTTGAAAGTAAACCAGTACTGACTAATCATTGAGTTCAAGTTTGATCTCAAATTATGATTTCAACTCTATTTTTTGGATTTTTATTTATCATTCGTGTCCATAAAGAGAATCGATTTCTGATGGAGTTTTATGGGTTTCAGAGGAGGAGAAAAACCTAAATCGAGTTAAAGAATATGCTGACAATTTTAATTATTTTTTGGTTATGTACTAATTATAAATATTTTGAAGTCTAACTTTTGAAAAATATCTAATTAGTTCAGAACATAATTGAAGTCGAAATTTTGATTCATTTTTAAAATAATGTATAGCAGAAAAAAGAAAGGAAATGAAAGCTTCATTAGATTATTGACTCAAAAAATGAACATAAATTATGTTTTGATTTTGACTTTCAACAAATGTATTAATACTCAAATTAATGAATAAAAAGAAAAATTCTAAAATAATATGAAGATTAAGAATAAATATTTTCAGTTATTATTAGAGCGGAAAAGTGGAAAAAATGAAAAATTCATAGAACAAGCTCCTATTTTTTATTAATGTTACAGAAATTACGTAATAAATTTTTGAACCACATTAATTAAAAAACTTGAGCAATTTTGAAAATAAATTAGAAAATTAATTTAAGCATGCAAATAAGAAATTATATGAAATTATTAAATTGAATAACAATGAATTTTTCGATATTATATTATAATAAACAAAAACGACTATCGTCTTATGTTATTTAGATTATATCAGGTATCCCTTGAGAAATCCTCTTAGAATCCTTCTTAGCTCAACACAAGACAAGTACAAAGTACAGTAGTATTAATTTGAGTCAAATAGGGATCGAACTCTAGTCGAGTGGTAAAATAAATGAATCTGAGTCAATTACATCGCAAATATAGTAAAATTACACTTTTTCTCATTCATAAGTATGACACCCAATCAGACCCAAACTTTTTTTCAATATATCATTTTACCCTAAGCTCCTGCATTATAAACATTTTTAAAAAGCTTGGGTCTGAGTGGGCGTGACGCGAATTTAAAAATTATTTCTCTCGTAATTTCTGTTAAACCCCCTGCATTTTATTTTTTTTAATGAAAGTAAATTGGAAATTTTTTTTTTGAATTATCTCTAAAGGTTTTCACATAATAAATTTTTGAAATTTTGACCTTCGTTAATTTATTGTGGCTTACATAGAGGTCAAAGGTCAAAAGGATGAATGAAAGTTATACTCATTTTTGGTCCTTTATTTATAGAAAAAGTCTCGAAAATACTGCTCATTTGGAAAATTTTCAATGAGGAACAGGAATCCTTATTTCATGCATTCTTTTCACTGCTCAAAGGAAGGAAAGAGTCTTCTTCTCCATTATAAATGACTTTGTGTGAAATAATATTACTCAAATACAACTTAATTTGATATAATTGGTTACTAATTATCCAACATAAAAAACCAAAAAAGATTTTTTACCAAACACTTGGAATTAATAAACTGTTATTTAGTTTTTAATGACTGAACCCTCGACTGTTCAAACTATAAGCTTGAGTGAGTGGCCAACTAAATAACAGATATTTTTAATACTTAGAGCTCATTTTTATAGCAAAGTGTCGTTAACTTGAGTTTAGAAAACTATATTTCATTTTGCAGATAATATATATATATTTAGAGCACTTAAAGAGAATTAATATTGATTTTTTATTAAATATGGCAAAAATCTCTGATTTCTAAAATAATATATTAGGTCTTTATTAAACAGCGTTATTTCATAAAATTTTGTGGAAAAATAATATATTTTCCGTTAAAATTGTTGCCTTTACACTATTCATTGAAGTAATTAATTAATTATCAGAATTTATAATGTATTTAAACAGAAGAATTAGAGTAAAAACTATTTGAAGTATTTTAATAAACAGTTTTTATTGTGAGTATTGTAAGAAAGTGACATTTGAGTCAATTGAGATTATTTCATTTTTTTGAAGTGACAAAATCTAATTATTAAATTCTATAAAAAGGAAACACATGTGTATAATATTGATCGAAAAATAAAGTTGAATAAAAAAATTTTAGTTTCTTAAAGAATGGAATTAATTTCAATTTTAACATAAATTTTAATCACAAACTATTAATTGCTGTTTAAATTTAACCATTAATTCAATTTGACTGCAATGAGATTTTGTTTTTTTCGATATTTAAGAAGATGAACCTAATTGAAAATCTGTTATATTATACAGTAAAAGGCTTTCTCATTAAAATTGTATTGAGGAAAAAAGTATTGGATTACGAGCACAAACCGCATGTCAGTCTTATTTCTCGCATGCCTTTTAATATTGATTTTATTCACTCACTCACAGACCGATACTATGAACACATTTAGCTCAATAGTAGCTTTTATTTCTATCAAACAATACACGTATTCCTTTGAATGTAACAAACAATATGACTCTTACTTCCAGACTAACAATTCTACTGTTATTCTATAATAAATAGGTTTTTAATGAAAAGTCAAAACTTATTTTTTCCTCAAAGCTATTAAAAAATAGGTTTACTCTTATGTTTGAAAAATATATTGAGACGTTTTATTTCAAACTATGAAAACTATTAATTTATATGAATTTTTTTAAATGAATGATATGATTAAATAATATAATAAATGGCATATTTTAATACTAATAATGAAATCAGAAGAAGCAGTTTTAGCGGTGATGTGTATACCTTCACAATTGGTTCCGCATCTCGTAGAAGACGTAACTCACAGCCAAAGATATGCACTTTCGAGTGCTCTAATTGTAGAAAATTGATGTTGACTTCAGTAAGTGAAAGAAATATATCATCAATTATTGATGATTGTAATCAACCGAAAGACCAAAAAGTCATCAATCCTTCGACTTCAGACCCAAGTAAGGCTTTAAATTACTCAATATATAATATTTACCAAAATGTCAAAATAAGTTCAGTAAAAAAGTTTTAATTCAAAATCAGAGCTTTGAGTCAATATAATAATAATGTTTATTAATATCGATCAAAGCAATCGTTTGATTAGCTTTACATTTCAATTAATTTTGTATCCAATATGTAGTAAATTCAAAATCAAATATTACACCAAATAAACTGAAAATTAAAATAAAAAGTAATTTCTTCAAAATAAAGAATACTTTGAATTTGATTTTCTTTTGCACTGTTCGAAAAAATTGTAGTGAAAAAGTGATGCCACACACCAAATAACGTTTTATATACTTCTTATAAACTTATTATAACAAAACTAAAGCAAAAAATCATATTTATTAATATACCGGAAATTATATATTTTTATAACACATAAATTCATTTGTTTGATAACATTAATAATTTATTTTGATTAAAATCCTTTAATAAATTAATATTGAAATCGATTGTGAAATTGAAGAATACTAGAAATAAGTCCGTTCAAAAGAACGGGTAAAACTGAGTCAATAATTTGTTTATATTCTCAATGAAAAGACGTTAGATCATTACTATTCGTTGATAATTTAGGCGCTCATTTCATGTGCTTTGGCTTGTGACCAGTGTTTGATAATCTAGCTCAGACTCTGTGCTCAAGCTTGGTACTCGCGATCCAAATCCGATTTGAGTGCTTGGACTAAGTGCTCGGGCTCAGTGCTCAGGCTTAGTGCTCGACTCAATACTCGGACTCAATGCTTGAGCTTACGGCTCAGGTTCGGCAAAATTTTAGTGTTCATTTCCCTTAATATTTCATGTTAAAACTTTTCCCCATAGAAAAAGCATTGTTGCGGTAAAGGAAAGTTAGGTAACTTGGCCACTGGTTTATTTTCGAGAAAATGACTTGGCTCTGTCCGTCATTCAGGTTCCAGTCATACCAGTCTCATGCCTGAATCATGTCCAGGAGTCGAGTCTATAGCCGGACAAACAAACCCACAAACAAATTTTGAATATTAGTATATAGAAGTTGCCATTTAAATTATTGAATTTAACAAATTATATTTTTAAGACCTTTAAAATCAAGCTTTCGATATCCGGGAGCTGGAAATAAACCGAAATAAAAATATAATATTCTTACAATCTATGAACCAATTATAAAAAACTAAATCACATTTGATTAACAATTTAGTCTGAAATTGAGTTTTAAGAGACATAACAACACAGAAATAATTAATTAAAAAACAATTTGATACAAAAATATTCTTTTTTCTCACTCTATTTCTATCACTTAATTCCGCGGATCTGTTTGAGGAAATTAGAACAGAAAATGCAAAAAAACAGTTTGTTATGCATTAAATTACTCTCTGACTGCTTGACACTAATTGTTTATCATCGACTTAAACAAACATCTGCAGCACCTTTTTGAGATTCATTTGAAAAATTCATTATTTTTCAACATCAGAAAGAATTTTAGATTTATTGATATGACATTTCATGACATTTAATATGTGCATTCAATACTCCGTAAATAAAAACTTTACGGATTCTTATTTAATGTACTGCCAAATCGCAATATTTACCATCAATTATCCTTTATATTCATTGCTATTGATTCTTCAAAAATGAAAAAAAGATTCTGAATAATGTACTACAAGATGAAAATAGGAATAGTAAGATCTAAAACTCATTGTAAGTTCTATAATGCATCAATTTATTTTTATCTACAACTCCATAAATAGCTTTCATTCTCACACTTACTTTGAGCTAAATTTAGTATTTATGGAATTTTTTAGACAGGAATCTATTCTATATTATGACATATAACATGTCAAATATATTTTCTGAAACATTTTCCAATCTCTGAATCTCCAAAAAAATCTAATATCTGACAAAGATTAATTATGAGACAAATATTTCTTTGGGTAGTTTTCAAGAATAGTAATAAGTAGGTCTTATGTTTGATAATTGTTTAACTATAATATTTGATGTCTTCTCATTGGTGTTAGTATTAGGGCAAAACCTCGCGAGAGCCTCAAATATAACAAAAGTCAGTTTCTTACTAACGTAACTTGACCAAAACCAACCTAAATAATCTGACTTTACCTATAGCCTCACCAGAACTAACCAAAAACTTTTGCTGAGTAGTATTGTTATAAGCAAAAAGAGTCTAATGAACTGGATATCAAAATTAAAACTGTCATTTTTACTAATACCAGTCACATAAAAGTAGTGCAGATTATTTTCGAGAAATGAGCTCTCGAGTCTCGACTATTTCTCGAAGTTTTATTTACTCAAAAATTACTGATGATTTTTTATGTAAATTATTACTTAAATCTATCTTTTATTCACTAAATTCATTCAAAAAGCATTAATTATTGATAATGTGGAATTTCTACTCGAAAATTACTTTAAATTTACTCCTTTTTGAATTACTTCTTTCAATTATTAAAGAATTTATGTAATTTGGGTGTAATTTTTGATTCCTTGATCATATATTTTCTGAATCTTGAACTACAGTTATAAATCGTTGATTTGTGACAAATAGCACAATGCAGAGTTCATAATCGTAATTGTAATACTGGACAATTTCTACCATACATTTGGCACAAACATATTAAAAAGTTTTAATAACAATTACTAAATAGAAAATACTTGAGACTTAAAAAGTAACTGTTAACTAACATCTAATTTAATCCCAATTTATTTTCATAACATCTAAGCCCTGATGAAGATAAGATCTTAGTTTAGATCGAAAACGTTCGGCTTCAATAAATTTTACTTCTTTTTAACTTAAGATCTTTTTCACTGCTAAATATATAAGAATTGAGATTAAATAAACATTATAGTAACAGTTAACTCGAAAACAAATTGAAACATATCAATTAAATCCAAACAATTTTTATAGAAATTAATCTAAAATCACATTAATTTTCAACAAAGTACTTTCCGATGTTATTTTTCAATAAATTACATCTGTTATCATTAAAAATTAGAAGTAATGGAAGATCTAAAAAATTATATACAACATTTTTTTGAAGAAAGAGGATTCAAAATCCAAAGTATGACAAAAATGATTATAGTTTGAAAGCGATTCAATGAGTTTTAATCAGACTTAATTTTATCTAAATTTGTGACCATATAATTGAATGCAGTACACTTAAATAAGTTAGTGAAAGCTGTTCTTCATGTATGAAATTAGGTAAAACGGTGTCCAAAAACTATAAGCATTTGAATGGACGGATTCTAAAGTATCCTATCTCGAGTTAACCGGTTTTTCAGTTTTTGATTTTATTTTTTTTTGGTTAAATTGGTATTAAATATTTATGAAAATGTTCTGTATATTTTTAATGAGAAAATTAACTCTAATTTAACTACAAAATCTATTGATAACACTTGTTTTATATAGTAATCGTTGAATAGTGAAGCGCAAACCAAAGCCTTTCTCTTTCAAATCATTCTACTTTAGAATCCGTCCATTCATATGTAAAAACTGGAGTAAAACTCAAAAAACTTGGAATACAGCTTTAAATACTATTATAATATGATTGTAGCCGTAACTATGGGGAAGAGAACTGTACTAAACCGTAAAGCGTCTGCATAGTATGTTCCGTATTTTTGCTAAAACTAGTAATTTTTGATTTTCTATGATTTTGAAAAGAATTGTGAAAACAATAAAAATAAATAATAGAATCCAAATGAATCAATTTTAAATTAGAACAGCTATCACAATATGAACTACCATATAAATAAATGGTAATTTTAGTTCGTTTCACAATTTTGAAGGAGAAACTATTTTTTGGATCGATTAGGATTTTGTGCCATAAGAAGTTGCACATCATCTGAAAACTCTTTGGGATAACTGCGCCACTCTTCTCATATTCTAACGATATTAAAAAACGATTAATAGTATTACTTATTACAAGTTACTTCATTTAAATTTTGTAACTAAGGTTTCCAAAACTATGAAAATTATGTGGATTCATCAAATAATTTAATCCATAACAAAAATGCTATAATTTTGATAAGTATTTATGGATAAATGTAAAAACCTTTTGTAGATCATATGTATATCATATGTTTTAGATATGAAAAGAGGAAAAGTTCAAATGCCATTCTCTAATGCATTAGATATCTTTTTAGAGACTTGAAAGCATTTGCTATTTAGATTCCTTTGAGGATCATATTTTATAACTTAAGGAAAAGCTGAACAAAAAAAGAATATTTTTTGAAAGCTTGCACAAAAAATCACTTTTCTGGATGTAATTTAAATTTTATTTCTTTCACTTTCACACAGAGATCAAGGAAGTAATAGAATGTCAACCAAATAATTCTAAACAATATCTATCGTCTTGGCATCAAAATCATGATACAGAAAAAGATGATGAGATCCTCCAAATGATACAAAAAAGTTTGTCCGAAGAAATTGGTGACAGACCTAACTTTCAATCAATGAAACCCATTATAACTAAATTAAATAACAAGTAAGAAATTCTAGCTTTTGGAGGCATTTTTGTCAATAAAAAATATTATTTGATATAAAATTTACAAATGAATCTCAGTCTTTAACGAGAGAAAGTGTCAGTTGGTATTTGATCAACCATCTTGAATTCCAGAAAAGATAAAGATTTTTTAGTATCTGTATATATTTTATGTGTACCAGAGGTAAAGTTTACTTTTTTCCAATTCTGGTCAAATTCACTGCATTTGAGAAATTTGGCAAAATTATTGATTTTTGTTAAAAATTTAACAAATAAAGTACAAATTTTCGGCAAAAAATTGAATGCAATGCTTGCCAAGTATTTACTTTTACTCGAATATGACCGAGAAAAAGTAAAGTACAAGGCTATATCAAAATGTAATGAGCCTGACCAAATTTCTGGACATTGACGGATACCAAACTTTTTGTTTATGAACAATATCTAAATAATACCTTAAAATTTAAGTGCAAAGTTTGGTCGAAATTGATCCACTAGTTTTTGATATATTTAACAAATTAAAAAAAACTAGTTGATTCACTTACTATCAAACGTCTGAAACTGATGAAACGCATCTTTTTGATGTTAGATTTTAAAAATTTGAATAGGTGGAGGTCAAGGAGAAATATATCCATAGAATAAACTTAAGGCAAAACAAATTCGATTCCTAGTTCTAAAGCAGGATTGATCCAAACCCAAATGTGTAAAATCAATTGTTGTAACGCTCAATTCGTGTCACCTTTAATTTATCCTTCATTTTCGACTTGATATTTTGCTTAAATTTCTGAAATAAGCCAGTATAATATTACTTAATAATTGTTTGCTAATGTGGTAGGCAGCCAACCATTATCACTTGTATCGAGTCTCAAAAATCTTGCCCAAAATATTTTAGCATAAATTACAGACTTGAAGTTTTCATGTCCTAAAAATAATGGTCGCTTAAATTGCTTCGACTAATGTTAATTCTGAGGTAATAGTGATAAACTCAAGTTTCCTCAGCTGTTACCAAACTGTCTTTAAATTGTTTGGTATAGAAGTTATAAAGTGTCAAAGATTCAAATAGTGCCAAAAATTTTCCACAGTTCTAATTTTCGGACTTTTTTTTATCGCTGTAAAACATCAAAATTTATTCAATTTCTCAAAAACTCCTCAATCTATTTCGATTAAACTTTGTATTTAGGATAAAATAGAATAACTGTTTATACACAAAAATTTTGGTACCCATTAATATATAGAAAGTTGGTCAGGTTCATTACATTTTTATATAGCCTTGTATTATTTATACTTTACCAGTAATTTTACTTACTTTTTCTTTTTCGAGTAAATACTTTTGGGAATGGCTAAAGTGACGAACTAGTTCGTCACTTTAGCAGTAGCCAATACTTTTACCTTACTGTCACTGTTTAGATATAAGTAAAATAATTTACTTTTACTTTGTTCTTGTTGAAATACGTTTGATCAATTTCTGCTTATTTCCTCTGCATTTGGGTTAAATGAGGTAAATTTTTGATTTAATTTCCCTAAAAATAAGAATTTAGAAAAAATTTAGATCGTAGTCCAAAATATTGTTATTCAAATCCGATAAGTTTTGCTCTTATTTGGGTTTTCGAAATTTTAAATTTTTATGCCCCAGTCAGGAAATCCTGGCTACGCCACTATCGATAGATAAGAATTTAATGCATCCTAAATTATATTTTAGCCGCGAGTTATTATTAAATATGATTAGTTATTTGATAATAATTCTTAACTTGAAATATTGTTCAATAAATCACAATATTTATCAACTACTGGTAATGAAGATAGATTGAAGTGAACTTAAAATATGTTTTGATTTTAAAAAAAATTCAAAGTTAGATTTTAAAAATGAGCTCATTTTATTTTAATTTCTATCATTTAGTTTATAAGTCATTAATTCGTTTGAGTTAATTAAAACATTAAATAGCATTAAATGTTTATAACATTTACTCTATTGGATAAAACTAAACCGTCTAAACTTTATAAGAGTTGAGGACTATTATTTCAATCAAGTCTACTGTCATTAAGTACTGTTGTTCCAAATAATCAATAAAAATAATTTTGTTCAATAAAGTTATCGCACCAAAAGCTTACATAAGCTCTTTAAACCCCTTATTGAATCTTCAAGTTGTCTAAAGTCAAATCAAGAAATTTCGATTGCACTCTGATGACTATTTCTTCATTAAACTTTATACAATTCACTCATTATCTCGCTTTAATGCATTTTATCATTATAACTTTATACAATAATTTACTACCTCATTATAATAAATTTAAGAAGACTTTTAAAAGTCTCATTACTATATATCTTATGCAGAGAGCAGTTCTGATTTTGAAAGTAAACTCAGAGTATTGTTACTTTATTTTTGACATGAAATCAAGTATAAATATCAAATATGCAAAAATACTCTGAGATTGGTTTTAATTTAATCCACACATAAGCTTGAAAGCAATAAAATAAAATTCTTCAATACTTATTATCAGTTTAGAACGGTGGGGAAAATGAAAAACTAAAAGAACATTGTATTATGAGCACAACATAAAAAACGTCATAATTTTGAAGTCATCAATTTTTATTCAATAATTCATCTTTTTCAAAAATTCATCAATAATTTCAAAAATAAATTTATGATTTCAAAAATTTTTCTCTATTTTCAAAAATTTACCTTAAATTACAAAAATTTATCTTCATTTTAAAAATTTCAAAAAATAATCTATTATTTCCAAAACAAAAATATTTTTTTCGAATTTAAAAATTTATTTTCAATTCCAAAAATTTATCAATTTTTCAAAAAAATTAACTCAAAATTGTAGATACATTATAACTTCCTTTTCAAGATTTAAGTAAACTTCTTTTGTTTGTATTTTTTGGGGTTCAATAAAACATTGACATCATTGATGTCAAATTTCACTATTCAAAAACATTTTTAGTGTTTGTTCTATAGAATGTTCAATATCTCCCCACCGTTCTAGACTCTGCTTATTATTGATCATAAATTATTTAGCATATAGTGAAAGCCAAATTAAATCAAAAAACACTCAAAAATCACTACTTTTACATATGGGTGATATTACATATCAATAAAATATAAATATTTTGGAATTTAATTCTCCTAGAGTGAGATAATTTCAATTTATTTTGCTTTTTAAGTCATACTTAGAATAAATGCATTCTAACAAGTGCAAGATATTTTCGAGAAATGAGGTTCTCGAGTCTCGACTATTTCTCGAAATTTAGTTTACTTAATAATCAATATGGGTTTATGAGTAAATTTTCCCTAAAATCTATCTTATATTCACTCAGTTCATTCAAAAAGCAAAAATTATTCATATAAGTTAATTTTTTTACTCAAAACTTAGCTTTAATTCCACCTTTGTTCTGTTTTTCGAATAACTTCCGTCGATCAGATAGGGATTTATGAAATATTGGTGTAAATTATGCCTCGATCGAGATTCGATAAGAAATTTTTCGATCGACACTCGAGAACCAATACCGTGCACTAATTCTAACCTTTATGAAATGCATTTAAAGAAACAAACAGGCATAGTTGTCCACTTTTGAGATATAGATTTTTAATGAGTTAGTTCATCAACAATTCTCCAAAATTTAGCTGTAAATCATTCACCTGATGTACAACAATGGGATTAAGTGATAATCAATTTTTATCTTTAAAGTAAACTATAAAGAAAACTGATATAAAGATTTATATATTATCAACAAGAATGACCATTAATATGAGCTCATATTGTGAAGATTAAATAATTGAATAAGTAGTTAATTTTAAGTCAATTGAAATTCTAATACGGAATAATGATAGATTATTTGTAAAAATTTATTCGTTTTTGAGAATAAGACTTTTATCCACCATTATTAATGAAGAGCCTTTTATTAACAATAAAAGACATTTTGTCTATAATTATTAGTAAAGAACCCTTAATTAACAATAAAAGTTATTTAACCTATCATTATTATCAAAGAACTCTTTATTATGAATAACAAACATTTTATCTATCATTATTATTAAAGTACCCTTTTATTAACAGTAGATTTAGCATGGTGATTATTTTCACCCTTTTATTAACAATCGAAAGCTTACATTTCATTATTAGATACATTCCCTTTATTAACAATACACGTAAAATGGTAAATATTTTTACTCCTCTATTAACAAAGGAATGCTTATATTTCATCATTAGTTGTATTTCCTTTATTAACAGCACTTATAGCATGGTGACTATCTTCACTCCTTTATTAACAAAGGAATGATTATATATCATTATTAGATATACTCCCTTTATAAATAAAAGATGGTGATTATTTTTACCTTTCTATTAACAAAGGAATGCTCATATTTCGCTATTAGATATACTCCCTTTATCAATAAAAGGTGTAGCTAGGTGATTATTTTTACCTCTTTATTAACAATACTGGGAGTATATCTGATAATGATATATGATCATTCCTTTGTTAATAAAAGATGTAGCATGGTGATTATTTTTACCCCTTTATTTACAAAGAAATGCTTATCTTTCATTATTAGTTAAGAGCCCTTTATTAACATAAATCAAAGTATCCTTTGTTAGCAATAAAATTGTTTTTTCCATTGTTACTAAAGAAGGGGGACGGGCAGAATTCTCAGATCCATAAGCTCCCATTGTTACACAATATGAGCTAACTAGTTACCATTTTCTTATTTTAATTGTTTATTCTCCTCGTTTCTAACTCTGTAATATCTCAGCGTTTGTTAAAAATGAGTTTATAATAAGTAGATTTAAGTTTACAGACATTACGAGTTCAATTAATAAAAGTTCATCAAATATATAATAAGCATTTGTTATAATTTTCAGGAATAACGAAAGCGGCAAAATTTTAGATGACTTGATTACAAGAATGGAACAGTACGCTAATAATTTAGAGGCTCTCATAGAAGAAAGAACTCAAGATTTTTTGGAAGCAAAGAGTAAAGCAGAGGATTTGCTTTATCAGCTTTTGCCTAAGTAAAAACAATATAAATAAACTACAAATAAGAGTCAAACAGTCATAAATTCTATATTAGATAACATTCAAATAGTTAACACATGTATTATCAGTAAATCTGTGCAATAATTTTTTTTCTCTCTAATATTTGTTTCTCAGATACGTGGCGAGTCAATTAATTCAGGGACAATCAGTTACTGCCGAAGCCTTCGATACCGTCACTATATTTTTTAGTGATATTGTAGGCTTTACATCACTGTCAGCTCAAAGCACTCCAATGGAAGTGGTTGACTTTCTTAATGATCTCTATACATGTTTCGATTCTATTGCTGAAAACTTTGATGTTTATAAGGTTAGGCAGACAAACATTCTTTCGTTAATTTTTTTAAATTTTTATCTAATATTTTATTAACTCGAAGAACGTTTTTGATTTTGTTATCAAATTATATTGATTTTTAAAATCTGAAAAACTTTTAAAAGGTTTTTGTATAATTAAGTTTTCTAACGAATCCACATATATAAGTATTTTTCCAAATTATTTCTAATAATGGCGTCTGATAAAAATCACGAATTTTTCCGGTGCGCGGCCAATTCGATGACGCATTAAGATCAGATAACTGGTCAACTTGATTTTATGTGACTCTTATTCTTACATTAATTTGTTATGGTATTTTCAACATCATTTTTAGAATTTTTAGTGCAACAGTAGTCAAAGGTTTTGACTTGTGTTCAATTTTCTATCAGAATGTAGATGGTTGTAAGGTTTCTCGCGCTATAACTCATGCTAATCAAAAGATTTTTCGTTAAATAATCTTCAAATTGATATATCATCGGTCATGACTCTCAGAAAGATCAAGTTTTTACAGATAATTTTCGAATAACTATATTTTGTCAAAATTGATGTCCCAAACGTTTAGTTAGAATTAAGTTTTGAGCTGATTTCATTTTGCATACATTACTAGATTAGTTTGCAAAGCTTTTGAAAGTGATCTTATTTCTTGACATTAATATTTTCTTTCGCAATAAGCTTCAAATGTCATTAAAACTGAAAATTTATAAACTAAACTGTGATTTTGGATTTTTGGACTAAAAACTCTCTCAAATTATTTTCCTCAAACCACTTGAGATCAAAATCTGGAAGAAAATAAGAAGTTATAATTGGTTGCATACCTATTGCATAATTCCATAATTACAAATATCTCACAAAATATTTTTGAACAATTTGATTTGATTTTACTAATTTCTTTTTGCCCTAATTTTTATGAAGAAACATTTCTATCATTTGGTTAAATAAACAGCTTATTTTTCAATAATATGAAAGTCATAAAAGTATCTTATGTTGTAATAGTCTTAATATTATGTTAATATTTTACCTTTATATAAAGCATGTATGCGATTATATCACATCAATAATGTCTTATGAGCTTATGGGTGATCGTAAATCACTTTATGCTGACATTGCATGGCATTGCATGTTCTTCTCTCTTTATGCATCAAATAATTGAAAATGAAACAAATAATAGAATTTTTGTATTTTATTTGCCGAGCAATGCGATTGTCTGATATCATATTATGAGAATATCTAAATATTTTCAATAAATGTATTGTTTGAATATCTTATGATTCTCATTCAAACGAATGAATAGTTTGAATAATATTCTCTAAAAACTTGGGAAATACTGAAACCAAATTTTTGAATCGAAAAGAATCAAATTATCAATAAAAGACTACAGTTTAAGATTCTATATTTTGAATTGAATTTAACAAAATAGAAATGTTTTAAATATAAAACTTCTTAATGAACCTATAATTAAATGAAATTTCAACTCAGTTGAAAGAATGAATTTAATTTAAATACAAATAGTATCGTTTATTCTTTAGGGATATTTGAATGAACTGTTGATTTTAGTGTTTTCAGAATGTCAACCATTTTTAAAAGCAAGTTCAGTTCATGTAATTAAGTTAAATATAAAACTCAGTTTTCATATCAAAATACTGACTACTTTGATAGTGATTGAAAGAGCGGCTAATGTTAGCACACAATACACGTTTGCTTTGATGACAGATGATTCGGGAACATGAGATGATGTGTAGAAGAAACTAATGGCAGTAATCAGAGCCTAAATTAGAAAATAGGTTCTTTTGTTTTCAGATGAGATCAATAAATGTGATGGGTTACCTAATTTGATACAAACTCAATACTCTACCAAAGTTACAACAGTTGAGACTTGGCCAAGAAAGGTGTGTAGGTTGGGAATATACTTTACCTAGCATAATCGGAAAGTAATACCTGCAAATTATTAAAATGGAAATAAGGATAACTCAAATATTTAACAATTAAATTTCAATTTATTATTCATACTCAGAATGAATAAGTTTTACTACTCATTTAAATTAATCCAACTTATAATAGGAGTCGCAAAGTTCAAAAGTGCTAAAGTTCAATAAAACTCACGAGGAAACAACATTTTTTTGTTATTTTTCAAGATAACTAAATTTGTTAATTATTAACTCGAGAAATAGAATATTCATGAAGTAATTTTGAAAAATTCGAAGAAATGTAGATTTCAGAAGAAATGAGTGACAATACTCATAAACTTTGAGGACTGATTATCCTGTAACCCCTTTACTATTAAAAATTGAATGTGGCTCATATCTAATCTATACTCTAAATCAAATTTCATTCTAACATAATGAACAAAGAAACCTTTTCTAGAATTGTTTCAAAATATAATATTATTCTCAGAATTGATAATTTTAGCATAAAGTATATTCTATTTTGAATGATTCAGCATTTGTTATATAAGAACCAGTTTAGTTAATTGAATACTTGTATAAAAAGATTTTATATGAGAATATATATCATATTAAAGGTTGAGACAATTGGTGACTCATATATGGTCGCGTCAGGGCTTCCGATGAGAAATGAAAATTTTCACGCCAGAGAAATAGCAAGAATGTCATTAGCATTACTTAACGCTGTCATGTCTTTCACAATAAGACATAGACCTGACGAACAACTAAAACTACGAATTGGTATTCATTCGGGACCTGTTGTCGCCGGAATAGTTGGTCTAAAAATGCCACGATATTGTCTGTTTGGGGACACTGTGAACACTGCTTCTCGAATTGAGTCAACCTCTTTACGTAAGTCAACCTTTTGTTTGATTAAATTAAATCAATAATTGTTTCTGTTATTCCAATGAATAAGTCATAAATACTTCATTAAATCTCAAATAGAATTTGTCATAATTTTAAATTCAACGATTATGACCAGTAATAGTTTAAGACAATCGATGCCTAACCTAAATGTTAAACAATTCGAATCATATTTATATCGAATTCTAATTATCAAACTATTGATTGAAATACTCTAAAAATTGAAAAATAATTCTAAAAATATTTTCTTACAATGATGAAGGTTTCAAAGAAATGATTTGCTTTTCATCTTTCATATTTATTTTCAAATGTGAATCATAAAAACTTTTTTATTTTAAACACACGGCTCAACGCTATGTCTCCCTAAAAATGGAGTGAGCGTTAGTGTGGGCTAAATATTCATTCCAAGTGCTATTCATGACAATCACTGATTTTGATTTTAATTTATTTTAAAGCTCTTAAGATTCACGTGAGTTCAGTCACCAAAAAAATACTCGAAAAGTTCGATTCATTCAAATTGGAATTGAGAGGAGAAGTGGAAGTAAGGGTAAGTTTGAAAACTATTAATCATTGATTACAAGTCATTTATTTTATTTTATTTTATTTATGCATTATTTATACACCAAAAAATGCATGAAATACTACTTTAAAAATCATTACTAGGATTTATAATGACTTGAGTTAATATTAAAAGTTCAACTAATTTTATTTCAAATGTAATAAAATGCATACAAAAGCCAGAAAACATTCAGAAAATGATAAGGTTTAGTCATAGAAAGAGCTAAAAAATCATGAATGACATCCAGAAAAATTGAGTAAATTTTTGAAACTCACTATCATTAAAGGTTAAAAAAATTAAACTATCATTTACTTATCTTTGTAGGGAAAAATTAGCTAGGTACTCTATATTTTTCAAGTTTTACGAAATTATAAAAAAAGTTCCGAAAAAGTACAAAACATAAGAACTATGAAACTTTAACAAAGAATATTTTGTATTGCAGTCTCAAAAAATTATTCAGACTGTTACTAAATTTTTTAGGTTTTGTGAGAAGACTAGGCATTCGGTTTTACTTTTAATTAAACTTTCCAAAACAGAAACAAATTGAATTCAATTGAATGTTTTAAGAATAGAACAAATTTTTTAAAAAAATCAATATTTTAAACATAAAAAGATGAAAAAAAGCCTCGAGTCAATTATCGAACGGCAAACAACTGAGGAGAAGTAAAACTTTTTCGTTTATTCATAATTCATGTATCGGTTGTCTGAAAATAAAACTATGAATTTTATTATGTAATTCATGAGAAAAAATATTCTTCAGTTTTATGGAAATTGCTTTTAGCTTTGCTTTTAAAGAGAAATTGTCAAAGTATTATAAATAGCTTACATCTCATTTTCAAACTATTCTTACAAAAAATTGTTTTATCAAATTTTATTTCATATTTGATCTCAAAAGGTACTCTTTTGAAGCCTCAAAATATTAAAAAGGCTTATAAAAATTTTGAGGCTCAAAAAGGCGAATACTAGTATGAGTAACAATCTTGTTGTAAAATATGAATTTCTAACTTTTATTAATGTTTGTTATTGTTTTCTTATTGTTGAATTTGAAGTTCAGAATAATATTGAAATTTTTTCAATTAGCTATTCCAAAGGTAAAATAAACCTTTGTATTAGTCACAAAAATTTTGAGTTTTTAATACTCAAAAGTTTTATGACTAATGCAAAAGTTTTTCATCTATTGGATTTGGTCCCTTTAATTGTGAGAAATCTTCAAAAGAGTATTTTTTGAGTTAAAGGCGCATTTCTGTTTATTATATACAGTACATATAAAATATTAGATCCCATATTAGATTTTTGACACTATCGAAACTAGTATTAAACCGAGAGGTGGTCAGGCTAACCATTATTGTAAAATATGACGGATTATAGGTTTGTACAGATAGAAAGTACAATTTTTGTTTACTCAAAGCTTTTGGGCTTTATTCCTTCACGATAGAGCTTTGCAATTAAAGTTTAATTCTGAGAATAGGAATCATGTACTGGTATAATATTGACTTTTACAATGAAATAGATTCGGCCTCTTATATGTTAGAACAAGAATCGCGGAAAATAATTGTATATTTATTATTTCTATCACGTAAAAGGGCAAGAGTTTTAATCAAGTATAATATTATGTTGTCTAACAATAAGAAGTTCTAAATAGGACTGAAACAAAAGATTAATCATCAATCTCTTAAAGTTCATGTTTTATTCAACTATTTTTTGAAACATTATTATGAGAAATATATAAATTTAGTTATTAATCAGGGAAAAGGAGTTATGACAACATATTGGCTTTTGGGCGAAATGAATAACTTCGGTGTCCTCAAGACATTTCCATCGATAGTGAGCGCAACCAATCCTCTCATATCTATCAAAGATGATGCAAAAGACATGAAGCAATAGAACCATTCAAATATCGGTATTATCATTATTGTACATTCTTTATCGAATTTTAAGTGTTTATACAAATATAGGTAATTCATAAAAATTTATCTCAACTATATAAAAGTTGTTTTGATTAAATTACATCAATTTTATTCTAGTATTTTGTTGTTTTGAATATTATTTAAATTTATTCAGAAGTAAGACTTATTTAAAATTCTTAAGAGTGATATTTAAGACAGAAAATGAATATTTATATGACTTCATCAAATGCTATAATTAGTATAATAATCAGAGATACGGAAAAGACAGAATGAATTAATTCATTGAACTTTGACTTATAGCGCGACATAAATAAATCTATTTAATGCCAAACAGTTCTTCATACGAATCTTATCTATAATTCGGACTTATGTTCGAACTATTGTAGTTCGAAAGTAAATATTTTTTATGTTTAATTTAATTTAAAATACCTGTATTTACAAAAAATATTCTAATCAATTTCAAAATCAAAATGTTAATCAATATTTTATTTCAACAATTTTAGTTTAAAGTGACATTTATTTCAAGATATTGTTTAAATTCAATTCAATTTTTGAACTTAAATTCAATATATTCGTGTTTTAATTTATTAAATTTTAATTTTTTTCGAGACTACTTTCACTAATTGTTAATTATTGAAATTAAACTCAAAATATTCGATGTATTCTTTTAGTTAAACTATTTTTCAAGATTTATCTGAAATTTTGGGTTTTATTTCGACTTTTTTTCAATTATTAGTGAAATCAAATTCAAAATATATTCATTGTTTATTTCATTTTCTTTATTTGAACAAATTTATAGCAATATTGTCATTGTCAACGAAATATTTTTAGAGTTTCTCATATGAATTGTTCCTCATTTTGATCATAATCATAGTAAAAAAATTTTGAGTCAATTAACCCGAATAAGCCCGAAAAATTAACTTTTTTTTAAATGTTATTAAGAAAAAAGTGATAAATATTATTTTGAATGTAATCTAAATTCATCAGAAAATGATTGCTTACTATCAGATATAATCAGAATTATTCAAATCTAACAAAAATGAAACCCGAATAAACGAGACTTGAGTTGAGGCAAAAATACAACTCGAGTTATTCAGAGATAATTATATATTTTTAATTAATAATTTAAAGATAAATCTTATTCATATAAATATTTCTTATTTTCTTTTAATTTTCGAAGTAATTTATTCTCAGTTTATTTTGTATCAGTAGTTTTCAAGTGGATTCCAAACAATTGATAATAATTATAATTATAATAATAATAATAAAGTGTTGGAAATGTTTATAAATTCAAGTCACGAAACAAATGACACATTCCTTATTATAACGATAACAAATAGAACAAATATGTATTTTTTTCGATCAAAGATGACAAGAAAGACAATACAAATCGATGTTAACTTATATTATCACTAAATTTCCTTTCGTGTGAATTTATGTTCAAAGATAACATTCTTTGTATGTATGGAAACCTCTGAACTTTTCTCACTTTTCATTAATCATTATTTTTGTATAGAGTACAAAAGTATAGCTAAAGTAAAGCTAAAGTAAAGCCTAGAATATATGGCAATAAAATTCTTACATTCACTTCTAATCAATAATGAAGTATAAAATCTAAGATAAAAGTTGCTATGACTCTAAATTCTATTAAAAAAGTTACCAAATTATTTAATATTTAACTTCATTTACATTTAACATAATTTATAATTAAAAGTTTTTGTTAACAGAAAAGACACTTCAGTTTGATTAAAAAATATCATGAAATACTCGTATAATTCATACTTAACGATATTGTCATTATTATTATTTAATATTATAATAATATTAACATTTTTGACAAATTATTTGATAGCAATCCCAACAACATTATTAAATATCAAATGTGATTATAATAAGTATAAATTTGGTTGTGATCCAAAAAATGGTTATATTTGTCAAATTAAAACTCAAGAATGTATAAAACAAAATGAAATTAAATCTTTATTTGTATCGAACGATAAGAAAATTAGTTCATGTCCTGATTGTCCGAATGAACTGATGTGTGAGATGAGACGGGAGTGTGAATGTGTTTGTCGGATGACATTCAAATATGAATGCGATAATCAATTGTGCGATAATAAGTCTAAAACTACTGTTACTATTAATTCTATTGATGTGATCACTGAGATTCCCATTCATAGAGTAGAACCCAATTCTTATAAAACAATTTTAATAATAGTCGGAGTTGTAGTGGTTTTAGTTTGTTGTGCGGTTGCATACAAAAGATCGAAGCCAACAAATACTGGTTTATCATTATTGAAGAATCAACGGATTCGGAATGCAATCGCTCGAAGAGTATCCACAATGGTTAACAATAACAACAATCTCGAAACCAATTCGCAGACTTTGAATGATAATACAAGACAAATAGATAATAATTGTGATCATAATAATCAGCTTAATTCAATTCAATTCAATACAAATTCTAACAATCGACAAATAAATGGAAATAATAATAATTTGCGAACAAATTTTGAGACAACAAATCAGAATATTTGGCAGCAAAACAATTCTGTCTCTAATATTCCTCCGACTTATGATGAAGTAATGAAAAGCTCTGGACAATATCAAAGACCTCTTTATATATAATAAACAGTGATTCTATGTTTAATCAAAATTATTTTGTACATCAGTCATAACAGCAGGAATGCTTTGAAAATATTTCTTTAATATAACAGTAGAGAAAATAAAAGCAAACATTTTATAACTGAATTGAAGCGCATTAATGGAATTTCGCTTTCAGGTTAAACTGAATACTAGTATAGGAATTAATACCAATGAAAGACGAACAGCTTTTATTATTAATATAATTATTAAAATTTCAATCAATATAACTAACTTACTCAAGTTTCATTCCATTATTTTTTTCAATATTCTCAATCAATTGAATAAATTTTTTGAAATTCTAATATCGAATATAAATTTGAATATAAAGTAGTTTATGAACTAATTATATGAATAAAGGAAATCAATTATTTATTATCTTATTATATATTAATGATAAGTGTTTTGTGAGTGCCATAAATTATACACAATTCATACAGAATTAATTTTACTTGAGTTTAATTTTCAAGCAAAATAACTATCGATTAAATCTCAACAATACAAATCTCAAAGGATTAAAATTGAGTTCTCTATTTTTGTTCGGTAAGAATATTAATAAATTAATTCCGCTATTTTTCTTCAGATTACTATTGTTTTCTAAATTTTCCTGTTTTATATCTAGCCCTTAAGATAATAGACTAGTTATTACATAAATGACACAAAAAAGTATGATTACATTTGAGAACGCCTTAATCGACCATAAGATTTGATGGTCAATAAGTGTCTAAAACTATAAAGTTATAAATAAATAATAGAAAGACAAACAAAACTCAACATTTGTTCTATAACTTACTTTGAGTTTTCCTGAATTCACTTCAGAAAAGGTTATTAAATAAAAGAAGAGAAGTTTAAAAGGAAACATGATATTGTAATAATATGCAACTTAGAGGCATAGAAAATTGTTCAGTCATGTATAGTATTCAGTTGTTCTCACAATTTTTAATGTCGGACATGACTGAGTCCCTAAACAGATATTTACGCAGAGCGATAATGACTACAAACTAAAGATTGAACTAAAACTTTTTTGTAACTAAAGATCTGAGTTGAGAACAGTGATGTACATCACTGGTTGAGAATCAAAATAAGTTATTTTTGACAGTCATCAGCTCCACAGAAATCAGATTAACTGATCAAAAGAGCGAAACAAATGGTTTATTAATTATATAATTGATAATTTCAATGTTCATCCACATTCACTTTGTAAATAAGTCATTATTTGTCTCATTGAACACCCGATTGAACAGATTATATTATAATTGACTAAAAACTCCTGAATCCATAACGAGATAAAGAAATACGAAAATAGTTATTCTCAATAAGAAATAACAGAAATGAAAATGCGATGCACTTAAAATTTGCCCAAATATACATTTTCATCTATTAAAAGATTGAAATTTACTTTTTACATTTGTTTAATGAGTTAACTCATGTATCGCTAATCGATATCATTTATAAATAACCTTATTTATTTTTAAGGTAAATGCGCTTCAAATTAAAAAACTATAAAAATCAGTATAAATAGTCTAAAAATTTTGAGAATAAGATTCATTTTCAGATTTGATGCCTTTAAGTTGACTTATATTTTCAATGCATTTTTCAATAAAAGTTTAACAGAAATCTTCAGTCTGAAATGCAAGTATGTTTAAGTTAATCCATATTTATTAGGATAACACTTTAATTACTATAACTGTACAATTTATTTAGAATATTGTCATATTATTATTATTGTTAATTACAATCGTTGTCTCGACATCAAAGCCATCAAAGACATTATCAAAATATGATTATATTGAACAATCAACAAATAATCTTGAAAATAAAGTATTTCTTTCTATATTTATTGACCTAAATTTAAATTGTGACCCGAAAAGTTTTTATTAAAATTATTATTTTTAACCAAAAGGAACCACAATATCAATACATTCCCTATGGCTTTGGGTATGAAATTGAAGACGGATTTGGAAATAAAAATTGGAGGAGAGAAGATTCTCAAGGAGAGAATAAAGTGTCAGGTGTATATGGATTCATAGATTCAAATGGAATCAGTAGACAAGTTGAATATACTGCAGATCAAAATGGATTCAGAGCTCAAGTATTGATTTCAATATTTTTTTTTCCCGTTAACTAAAGTTTTAATACTTTTAATTTTATTTTTAAAGATAAAGACAACAGAACCGGGAACTGCTCCCAAAAATCCTGCTCATGTTTCAATAGATTCCCATCCGAGTCATTTTTCTCAACAGAAGAGTTATGGACAACAACAACAACGTCTGTCTTCTAATCAAAATACGTTTCAAAAGAGTGCGTCAGCTAATAATCCAACCAATTATGGCCGAAAATACTGAATATTTTCAAAAACAAGATCATCGACTGATATATAATAAAAGCATTGAAGTAATAAATTGTTAAAATAAAGAACTTGTGAGCTCTGGTTATTATATTAATAATATGTTAAACAAAATACAAGACAATAACTGTTTGGAAATTTTTTTTTAATTTTATGATTCAGACAAAAAAATTAATTTATAAAAACATTTAATATTGATTGAGATTTAAATATCTTATTATTAATTCGATGAAACAAACATTCAGGTCTTCATTTTGGTGATAGAGTTCATCAATTCTCTGATTTTAGCATTAGTTTTGTCATCATTTACACCATTAACAAAAGCAGTTCTCATACTATTTGCAAACTCATTGTTATTCTTAATGAACTCTAATTGAGATAATTTCTTAATACTCGAGTAAGCATTAACTGTAAAATTATATTAATAAATAATATTCAAGTATTTTTTAATTATTAAAATTAAGTTAATTCAAAAATTTCTTAAAATAAAGACCTGGTATTTTAATGAGTTGTTCCATTTTATTTAGACTTAAATTCATTAATTGTGTTTGATCATTAGCAATACCATCAACCCAATTTATATGAAGAGCTTCTTCAGCGGTTAAAAGTTTTCCTTCGAGACAAACTCGAGTCCCCTCTCTATACCCAAGTATTTGTTTTGGCCAATAATAAACACTAATAATCAAAGTTTGTAAACTCTTTATTTCTTCAGATTTAATTGATTTCAAATTATGATGACTGGTATTAATTTGTATTTTTAACAAAACAATTTCAGCAAATACTATATTCTTTCTAAAACTTAGTGAACATTTTCTATGTTTGATAGAAATCGAGTTAAGTTTATAACTGTTTAGTATTATTAGAATTAATACTTTTATTAGATTTTAAGTCAATTATATCAAAAGTTTTATCTTTAATTTCATTAAAAATCATATATCAATAGTAAAGGGCTTTACAAATACGGACCTGATCTGACTCTCAAAATCATCTATTCCCAGAAATATATTAATTTGTTTCTAATTTGTTTGACTAATATTTTTACCATCTTTTAATGTACAATAATGTTCGAATAAAAATGGAAGGAATCAAAAATTTTGCTTCTTGGGTATATTTTTTCGATTCAAATAGTTATTAATTATTAGAGCATGAATTTTTTTAATCTTTAACTCATTATTACTCATATGATGAGCAAAAATAAAAGTCAAGAAAAAACATTACAAACTTTAATAACTCTGATATTGTAAGGTTTCAGAGTTTATGAGTAAAGAGAGTGAATTTTTTACTAAAACATGAGAATTCCCCAAACATTTTTATTCGAACATCATTGTACAGTAATTAAAATAAAGTGATTTTTTCTTTAAACAGAATCTAATTATTTTTTAACATCAAAATTATTTTTCATTGATTGATAATTAAAACCCGTTATTAAAAAAAAATTTTAATAATCGTAAATATAGTGAATTAGAATTTTTTTTTCTAAATTGAAATTGATTTGAGAAAAAGCTACGATACTCAAAGTTAGTAAAAAAAAGATTAATTGTGAAAAGTTTGTCTCAAAGAAGTATTTTATTTATCGGAAAAAGTTTGAGATGAAATAATGTATGTCTAAACACCAATATGTGTATACAATGATTGAAAAAACATTTAAAACTCACAAATATGGCAATGAAAGTCCTAAAACTGATTCATTTAAACCAATTCTAGCATTTTTGACAATAAATCGATAATCACATGCATTAGCGATAACACATCCGCCTGCGATCGCATGACCCTTAAGTTTATGTTAAATCATTAATTAAATTATAATTATTCATAATTAGTTCAATAGATTAATTGATTAAAAGTTTATAAAAAAGTAATACATTAATTGCAGCAATTGTTGGCATTGAAAGGCTATACAATGCAATACATGTCTCTTCAAATAGTTTGATGTAATCGTTAACTCTTTCTCTACTATAAAACTCGTTAAGATCTGCTCCAGAACTAAAACATTTCAATGACTGAAATTTTATCAATATATGAACAAAACATAAACAATTATTATTAAAAATTTTAATTAAATCAACAAAAATATTATTGATACCGAAGTAATAATAAGAGCTTTAAATTGTTTTTCAATTAACTTGAATTGATTGTTGAGATGAGTCAAGAAATGCCATTTACAGACATTGGCAGGAATTGAATGCAACTCAAGTATTGCAATACCATTATTATTGATATCACTCTTAAGTGTTGTTAAACTATTATTATTCAAACTAATAGTTGACAAACGACTCAATGAATTAATGAGTCTATTATTATGGGTAATCAATTTATGTATGTTTTGCATGTTTAACAATTTGATCAAAATTAAGATAATAATTAATATTTGTTTTATTAATTATTATTATTGTTATTTGTCTGAATAGTACTTAATTAATTTAATTAACTGATTAACTAATGATAATTAAAATTGCTTTACGCTAATTTAGCAGTAACTTTTTTTATAAAATAAGCTACAATAATCTATTGAGATAAAAGTTTATGCATTATACAGCTGCTGCACAGTTAACAACTTTAGTAATGACGTGCAAAAAAATCTCTCTTCTCAATTCTCTTGCTTATGGATTTATCAATAGTTGGTATTTATTATTCACACTTCTCCAGTACTGCCACATATCGGTTAGGATTTACTTATTATGAGAGTTTTCACATTAGTAACTAAACCATTGTTAGTGAGCTATTTGTGTGAAACCAACAAATGAAAGATAGGATAAGGTTGTTAATTAAATGGAGCAGTCTTATTAACAACTTATGTCGGCTCATCTCATAAGACAGCTTTACTCAAAATCAACAAATTTTACACTAAAATGTTAGTAACGATCGAAACCACTTAATGAAGAGAATCTGTAAAGTTCTCAAAACGCAAGCGTTTGGCATTTTGTAAAAAAATGTGCTTAAAAATTGTGATAAGAAAAAATTGAAAAATATTCAATATAAACCATTGACAGCATTGACAATATTGACTAAACACATTTGAACTGTTTAAAATCAAACCATAGTATTCTCACTTTTCAATAACATCAACATTAATGGAATCATTAACACAAACAATTTATTTGACATAAAAACAAATGATCAGTCATTTTTATTATTATTTAATTGACCAAATTATGAACAAATAGCTTACAAAAAACAACAAATTTTTATTGATACATATTTTTAAGTTTGTATTATTCTTAGAATTGATAATTAATTATTCATAAAAACAGTGGCTGAAAATGCTAATTAAAGATAAAAATAAAGTATTTTCATTGAAAATTAATTTTATGAACAAATCTGTAATTTATATATTGATTTACAACAAGAAAATGTATGCAAAACAAAAATAAGGACTTTTGAAGTTCTCTTTTTTTTAAATATAATTTATCACTGAATAGACTTTCATTAATTATGATAATCAACAATTAGTGAACATTTAGTTTTCCGAAAATAATTCAATTTAATTTATAGTGAAAAATAAGTGTAAATATTCTAAACTTAACTTTAAAGGTAAGTTCAATGCACTTAAAATACAATCAATAATATTAATATTTATGGCTTAAGTTTGTTTCATTCAATTCTTTAATAAAATTATAATCATTATAAAGATTTTTTTTAACAATATTTGTTCAAAAAATCACTATTTTCTCAACAAATAGAAAATACGAATTTAGTAAGTTTTGTTTTCAGTAATATTATAGTTAGAATTTTGTATAAAGTAATTTATCAGATATTCAATTGTTAAATGCTTTAGGAATCGAGAGATGGATTTAACAGGACTTTACCATTATATGTATCATTAAAGTCAAAAAAGAAGTTCATTTTTTCGCAAAATCAAATATATACTTGAGTGTATGAAAAGTTTCAACTTATTCATCATTATAGATTAATTATTTTACAGTCAAATAATGACTGAAATCTTACCAAAAAGTATATCTTTAGAAAAATGAACTTCTTTTTTGACCTTAACTATATGGTATAATTGTATGAAATTGAGATACAATATCAATTAGTGTATTGAGAAACAAGGGGTACAAACAAACGGAACAATTTATAAACTTTTTATTAATATTTCAATTGATTATAATTGAAATTTGAATATCAGTTTGTGCTCTGATTTAAAATTGAATGCAATGCAGACAAAAAGATGAGTAACATATGTGATATGTATTCTCAATACAGTAATTCATATAAATATGTCTAAAATAGTATTCCTGAGCAACAAAAAGTCAGTTAAAGCTCATATAAATGTCAAAAGTTATATATTTTAATAAATGTTTATGAGATTACTTTGTTTATAGAATGCAATCAATTTAGTCTAAAATTGAGTAGGAATAAAATTAAAGCTGAGTTTTCACGTAAAAGATTTTGAAGAGTTGAACCAATTTATAATAATCTTTTCAATTACAGTCAAGTCTTTTAACCTGAATTTTGATCGAGATTTCTCTTAGAATATATTTGAATAATTGGCAGAAAATATTGCTTAGAATAATAGTATTTTAAATCTATACTATTCTACCGCCTCTCTTACCAGAACGACAACAACAGCAACAAATGCACGATAAGAGAAATAAAACAGCCAGAACTATAGCCCCAGCTATTAACATTTGCATTATTGTTATACAACTAATAAAGCCATAATCAATACATTCATCCGAAGTTATGCCACGATTTATGTTTGAGAGAAAAGTATTGGCCACACTTTTTCCATCTTCACCGCATTCCTCTTTTGCGATTTTAAGAGTACAGTCTTGTAAAGCCAGGAATGCACAGCACAATACCTATTAATTAACATACTTTCTATTAATTTAGATAATTATTTACTATAAAACTATCAATTTGTTGTATATTGTAATGTATAAATATATAGATATAATGCAACACTAATTATACTGTATATATTAATATTGATATATTTAACAATAAACTGTCAAATATTGATGAGTTTAAGTTTTTTAGATCTGTTTTTCAGATCTTATTTTGTTGTAGAGTAGTTTTCGACAATTTTATATTAATCATTGACTAAGATCTACTGTATGCAGACTTTGTTTATCACGTATAGTGTATCATTTGATTACATTGTTTTTCAAATGCATATAAATCATTACATATAAAGGTTGAGTTTGTTTCACAAATATTTTAACTTCTTAAAGCATGTTATTGTTGTTTGAATTTTTGGGCGCAATTTAAATATAAATTTTTTACTTCGAACAACATAAGAATGACTACAATATGTAGTTTTGTAGACAATTGTTAGGTAGCTTTGAGCATACTTTGATCGGCACAATAAGAAGATCCCCTCATTCTGTTTTCGAGAACATAATCAAAGTCCAATTTGAACTTTTTTAAAATTATTCTGAGTTTAATCTAAATGAAAGGTTCAAATAAAATAATAGAATTGAAACAAATTGATTAACCAATTTAATGACATATTCTTAAGAAATGGTTATGAATTTGAAAAATTGATTGACTCAGTTAAAGACTTTCCATTGTTTTATTGATCACTTTATAAAACTAATTTAGAAACTTGTATTAAACATAACTTCTTAATTGGGAGCACGATTAGGAGTGCATTCATTCTATAAATATTTTTTTTTAATTTAGAGAATCAATGTTTATCAAGTGATGCGCGATATCTGTTCAACATTTTCTTCATTTCCAAAATTAATATAGAAAAGGACAACATTTACGAATTTGATGGTTTTTTAACGAGTCAATTGTTTTGACAAAATTTGCAACAGTTATTGATTATTATTATTTGATTATTCTATTACTAAATCATTTATTATTTATAATCTGACGTTCTATAAGTTAATATCAAAAATAATATATACACTGAATCAGCTCAAACTTTATAAGCTTATCAGACATTCACAAGTCTTAATGAGAACCCACTATTTTAGGCGTCTATTCAATTATTGTTTGAATGAACCGGAAATGCTATATATGGAAAACTTAATTAATCTACTAATCCGAAGAACCACCGAAAGTAGGCTCAAAATTGTCATCAAACACATAACATACAGATCCTGAAGTTAAGGACACGATCAAAAATCGAAGCTCAGTTCTCAGACCCTCAGTAATGCTCTCTATGAGCGCCTTTACATGACTGAACCACTGCTTTCCAATAACATTAACTCAATAATACTTGAATTATTAATAAAAATATTGATTATAGATATATTAATTTAATAGAGTTATTAATTATTAACTAAAATCTGAGATCATAAATTTATAATGAAAAATATTGACTGATAGGTAACAGTTGTTTTAAAGCGTATTAGGGTTTAGTACATCGCTAAACATTGCAGTATAGCTTATCCAACACATTCTTAACCTATTAGATTGTGCTTAATTGTAATGTCAAGTAATTTAATATTAACATCAAAATGGCATCAAAATAATCACTAAAATTGGTAATCATGTTGAATATGTACAGAATAATTAAGTATAGCGAATAATTATAGACAAACCTTTGTATCTCTATCTTCTTTAGGTCTAGAGTTGACCTCTTCGTCAAAATCATTGAGACATTCTTTTGTAATCTTAGGCGAAACAGTTATCAAACACGCGGATCCGACCACTGACTTACTAACACTATTAATACCATCCTTAATACTATCCCACGCGGATTGACTATTAACTGATTCAACTATAAGATAACTATTTATAATAATTATTAATAATGTTTTCATTTTGTTTAACTTGAGTCAATCAATTAATAAAATATTGAGCTTTTTATTTTTATTATGAATATGTTTATATAAAAAATGAAATGAAAGTCACGTAAAAATGGCAATGAAGTTAAGTTAAACTGAGTGAGGGATTGGATGAACAGCTATGAGAGGACTTGCGATTCGCTTTCTATAGAAACAAATTCGCAAAACCTTTCTCTCAAATACTCCCTGCTGTGTATCAATGATATTATGATTGAAACTGTGATAATAGAAAGGCGTCTTCTTTCACATTCTCTTCACTTGAGTTAAGCCTTTATTCGACTCTTTCAAAAGTCACAATAACCTCAATGTCGTAATGGATTGAAATAATATGCTGTCATCACAAAATAGTTAAAGCAGTTATTCTTGTTTTCAAATGAATGCATCGCTATAAATACATTTTAAAGCTATAAATTTCAACTATTGCTCATTTTTTCCATTTAATCGATATTTAATTATTCAATTTTACATTCATTTTCATAAATTTTCGAACTTCTAAGAAGTTTTAACATGTTATTAACATTGAATCGAAGGTATCATTTCATTTAACAAGGATTTCTCAAATAAATTTCAATCGATTGCAACATTTTTTTGCAAACTTCAGAACATATGAATTTTTGATTATTCAAAACATAACCCGAAAATAAATAAATTCTCAATTAAGCATAATTTTACTATACGGTAAATACGATTTTGTTGTGAACTTGAAATATATGTTAGTTTAGGTGTATTTTCGTCTGTCGACTTCGTATATAATTGTAGAATTTTTTGTATCGATACAATTTGTTGTAATACACTTTTTAGTGTCAACTTTGGATCAGTGACTGTTGTAGACCCTATTCATCAAAGTTTTCATAGCTTTTAATATAATTCAGACTTAAATACTTTTAAAATGTTCGAAATATCATTCAAAAGTGTTTAAGTTTTTAACAGAAAAATTTAATATATCTAAAAGTAATTTTTTTGCTTTGTTTCGCAAGAAAATTAATTTGATAAACCAAACATTTTCGGTTCTTCTTTTTATACATTCGTTTACGAGCATATCAGTTAAAGTTGTGATCGAGTTAAACAGTTTACATCATTATTAGCGGTATTTAACAAATAGTCCCCAAAATGTATAAACAATAATAGTTTGTTAACTAACATTATTTTGCTCTTTATTTTAAGTTAATATCAATAAAAATAAATTTTATTAAAACTTAAATTCAATTATTTTTAAAATATTAAGTTTAATATAATTGAAATATTGAATAATGAATGAAAATGAATGTGTTTCACATCAACAATCAATACTTGAACAATATTTTCATTTATTAACATTATTTGTTTGGGATAAAGCAAAAGAATTAGTTGAAAAGGAAAGAGACTCTCAAAGAATTAATCAAAATCAGAGCTCTATATTATCATCAATGATGACAGCTTTGGCTCAATTGTCTTTAGCCGATAAAAATTATATTAATCTTAACTTTTTAGCTCCAAAAGGATTCCTAAGAAAAGATGTGTCAGTTTTACTATTTATTTATTATTTATTTAATATTAATAATTAATATAAACTTAAATTAATATGTTTTTAGAGTGAAAGGAATGTATGAAACGCTTAGAAATGAATTCGAAAGATTAGAAGAGAGGGGAAATCAATTGACTATTAATGAAAGGTTCAATATTTGTCAACAAACAAATCCATCACATGGTATATCATCGTCAACAACAACAACACCTTTGAGTACTTCGTATTCGACTACAAGTTCTTCAATACTAGCTCTGGCGTCAGCTCTAATCTCTCCTTCGACTCCATTTGGATCAATTGGTAGTCAATCTGTTCCAAACTCTCCAATAAAAGCAACATTTGAAGTACTCGATCGATTGGCGGCACATATTTGTGGACAACTTCTTCATTACGTTAAGGCTCGCATAGAAATGATGGAAATCTATGAAAAAATTACAGTAATTTCGGGTCAAAAGTTTTGTCAATTCGATGATTGTATTAAAGGATTACAAGAAATAATTAAATTAAATCAGAAACACTTTCATCACCCAATTCTGTCTTCTATTAAAACTGGTTTCAATTTTGAGTGCGATATTTTGAATGCATTATTGCGTTCGCAGACAGATATACAAAACTGCAATTTTCTCAACAGTTTATTTAGTTTACAGGAATCGCACACAAAGTTGAGTTCTTGGGCTTCAATGGCTTTGAATCGTGAGTCACCTCAAAGAAGATCATCAATACTTCGCGCACCAGTTGTTCCACCTCTTTATCAATGGTTATGTAAAGTAAAGTCAAATCTAATATCAAAATATAGTTTGTATTTTAGTTCAATTCTAAGCAGACAAGTGCCTAATAATACACCCATTGATATGAAGTCTATTTGTGCCAAACAGTCTATTGATTACATTCAGAAAATAATAACATTTCAGCGCAAAACTGACGCACAATTTGTGACAATAATATTAGACACACACGGAATCGATGATTATAAGGGTTTTGGATATCATTCTCCTCATAAGCCATTTGAATCACCGAAAGGTATCGATTCATTTCCAGTCATTTATAGCTATCCAACAGAATTGCCTAAAAATCATTTGCCGACACTTATTATGATAATGAATAATAAATGTAAAGAATTGAATGGAAGTGATTCTGTGGTCTCACTCTTTGACACTCAACTCAACTCAACTTACTTTCTATTAAGACCTGATCCAAAAATTACTTTTATTGTGATGTTTGAGTCAAAAAAGTCAGAAAAAGATAGCTATGTATTGAATTTTTTGCAAGAAATTTGTTCACAACTTAAAGGAAATAAAGTATTCGCGAGTTTAAAACCTGGAGTTAAATAAATAGGTAAATAAAAGCTCACTATTTTTGAATCTTTATTTTTGCAATGAATATAAAATATTTTTTAATTAACTTTATTATACAATATATAAAAAGATTTGAAAAAGTTCCTGAGAAAATGTTTAAATAAAAATTATAAAACATGAATATTTGGCACTTTAAGAATACGCTCACTATTATTAACTAAAGTTTCGTATATAAGAATCAAGTGCTTTAACAGCATTTTGTACATTATCGCTGTCCTCATTATCATTTTGTTGATCATTATTATCAAATTGTTGAACATTTCCAAATATAGTATCGGCAGTAATACCAGTACAATCCCAAACACATATCTTTCCGTCATAAGAACCGGTAAACATCTTTCCCGGCGCAACCTTTTCATCAATTTAAATATATTTATTATAACTCAAGTGTTAAGAATGACTTACTCTAAGAGCAGAAATAGCATTATTATGAGCCAAACACGTTCTTTTAAGACATCCTGAATTTGAATCATAAAGTCTTGCGGTATAATCACTTCCACCCGTATATACTAAATATGATAATAATAATAATAATATTAAACAATAATTGATAGTTAATAAGTGGTTATAAAGTATTACAAATTCCATCATAATATTGTAGACAATTAACAGAACTAGTATTTCTCCAATAAATTCTAGTGCATTCTCCGTATTCCATAGCCCAGGCTCTGGCCGTGTGGTCAGCACTGCCTGAATATAGTATTCTGTTTTGAGCCAAAAGGCATAGAATAGTTCCGTTGTGTCCTTTCAAGTCTCGAATAAGATCACCAGTAATACAATCCCAACATTTGATAACATAATCAGCTCCAGCGGTATAAATATTTCTCTTATTGTTTGGATCGACTGCAACACAATTGACGGGTCCGTTATGTCCGGTCAATACTTTACGACATTCACCCGTTAATAGAGACCACGTCCGAGCCGTACAATCAGTAGATGTGGTCACTATTAAGTCTAATTCATGAATATCACCCTTTTCTAAGAGTTCTTCATCGGCAGCAATCAGTATCACTTGAGTGACAGCCTTTTTGTGTCCCTAATAAACAATTTATAGATATTATTAATTATTTACCGGTATATAAACAGTTGAGATCTGTAGGATTGCTATTAACTAATAATGTGTTTATTCATTTATTGATACCTCAAATACTCGAAGACAATCATCAATATGATTATTGTTATAAATAGACCAAACTCTTGCTGTATTGTCATAAGAAGTCGATAAAATGAATTTTCCTTCACATATAACATGATTGATAATTGATTGATGTCCTAAAAAAGTTGCTAAACATTGTGCGCTCTCAATAGTCCAGACGCGTATTGTATGATCAGCAGAACCGGTGACCACCAAATGCTTATGAACTGCACAGCATGTTATGTAACTCTATTTAATTAAGAGTTTATTCAATTCTAACTCAACTAATATAATGGTATATAATATAAATAATTTATTATTCATCAAAATTAAAATAAGTTATAATTAGAATGAAGTTATAATTATTAGATAAATAAATTAATGGCAAAAAATTCAATAAGAATATAATATCTCATCCGATACTTTATTTATGTAATAAATCGAAAATTTGATAATTTTAAAACTTTTCTAAACTAAATACTAAATTATAAGAAGATAAAGAGTAACTTTAGACTTGATTTATTTGATAATTTAAGTGTTGAAAATAGTATGAAATGGAGACCTGATGTCCAGTAAGTATTCCAATGCACTCACAGGGATCTGAAAGTGTACTCCAGAGTCTAGCGATACAGTCCTCTCCACCACTTATTATAAGAGATCGATCTTCACTTATATCAATACAATTAACCCCTAACTTATGATCTTCTATTGTCTGTAAAAGAAAAGGTGGCTTATCATCAGCATTGAAATTAGTGATAATCGCACAAGTCTTTGATGGCATACAACCCATTTGAACACTTATTAGCCACATATCATTATTATTAGACTGACAAACAGGTACTCTAAGTCTTATTCCATTTACTATAACTTAATTAATGTATAGTCACCCTATAGTCACCCCTATAGTAACAATAGGTTAATACAGGGCTAATGCACTTTTGGCACCTTTTTGTTTACTTTCTCGATCATCTCCATAGAGATTATTATTGAATGACAATGAATTTAGGGAACCATTTCATTGTAAATTTCCACTTAAATTCACAGAATTACACATTTAATTCAAAATACAAATCACAAATATCTATCAATTATGACTAATACTTTTTATACGGAAAAACTTAAATTCATTTCCATATAAAATAGAATGATTCAAATTCTTCATAATCATTATATGTTTGAATATTCCTTTAATTATTATACAATAAATGATTGCTTTTCTCATATGTAAACTTTTTATGCATATATTATCGGGTCATTTGAGAGTTTATTACATAACTTACAGATTGCATTGCATTGCATATTAGGATTCTTTAGATAAATCAATTAATAATATAGAGCATTATCTAAAGCGTAATACCTTTTTTAAATATACATTACATTAAACTTAAGATAATGTTCTCTCACATTAAATACAATAAATATTTTTTAAATCAATTTTATCAAATTTTGTTAATCAATACATAATATGTTGAATTGTAAGACAAATAAAATGTCAAAAATGTTTTGATTAATTATTATAAATAAAACTAAAATTTTCCATAAGTTAAATAAACTGATTGCAAATCCAATGAGTCTTGAGATTGACTAATATTTTTATCACTTGATTTCTAAATTAACATAAAATTGAAATAATTGTAAAAATTAGAATTATGTATAGATAAGTTTGAGTTTAAAAAGAAATGAATACCTCTTGCATATTATTTCCAGTGTATGCAATACATTTTAATAGCCATTCGCCCACTAATTCATTATATTTTGCCGCGTTTTGAATTATTTCTAACTGTGAATCTATTGATACAAAACTAAACTCAGAATTTAAATTCAATTTATTATTGAATAATAATTAAGAAAACAATACCCGGAATATAATGAGTGATTATACAGTTTGCGAGTTTGATCTCTTTATTTGCAGTTCGAATTGAATCGAGTAAGTCTTCGTGCAATTTTCCGTATTCTGATTGTATATCATTTAATTCACTTTTTGCGTCTCTTAAGTAATTGAATGCCTTAAAAATCAAATAGAAAAATAATTTGAATCAAATTTCAATGGAAAACGAGATTTGTATTAACTTTTTTGAGTTTTTTATTGAGTGCCATCACTTCTTCTTGAAGTGTTCCATAAGAGTCTTCAATTTTGAGAATCTCTGCCTGTCTTTGTTCTAAAGTCATCTGCAATTCTTTCTCTTTATGTCTTCTCAATTGTAATTCAGCTTCACTTTCGGCAATCAATTTTTCCTGCAATTCTGCCTTTTCTATCAAGTTTTCTCCGCCAACACATATCTTCGCCTCTAAACTCTTTAGTTTCTCTAATAATTCATTTGGAATCATAGGATTCATAGCTTGTGATTCAGCTGAAGGTAATCAATAAAGTTTATGAAAATTAATATTAAACAGATATTAATGACTCTCATTTACTTTCATTTGTATCTCCATTTGATACACCATTTGTATCATTTTCATCTGCTTCTAATTCCAATTGTTTCTTCAGTTCAGCGATTTGTTGTTGAAATCGTCTGAGAAGAGCGTCTTTTGCGTCTTCATTAATAATTGCTTTATTTTTAATGTTTTTTGTAGTGCTCGCAAACCGTAAAGTACTAACACTTTCGTCAAAATTCATTTTTGCCGGACCTTTGATTTGACAAAAAATAAAATTATTTGATTGTATGAAAACATTGGAGACATACCAATGCAGGCAATGAGTAATGTCTTTGAATTGCCTCCGAGAGAATCGGAGAGTATTCGCGTCAGCTTTGAATTACTTATAAAGTAAAGTTTCAATAGAATGAGAATAGAATGAGAAATGATTGACTCAATAGTAATAACAATTAAAAGTAAAATACCGGTAAGGAATGTGTGTCGCTTTTGAATCAGTGAGCGCTGCGATTACTAGTGATAAAGAAGTCAAAGACAAATTTATTTTTGCCGCTTCTTTCAATCGATCACCAGTTGTTCCAGTTTTGCTTTGTCTTTCAGAACCGGCCAAATCAACCAAATGAAACTTTCCTACACGTAATGACGAAGACTTGGGATCCGTTCCGATAATCATTTCTATAGTAATCGTAAATATTGTATGCGAACGACTCGAGTGTTTGTTCATATTTGTTGATGCGATGGCACGATGTTTATCGCCAACATTTTTTAGTTTCTCTAAATCCGAAACATTGTTTACAACATAACACGATAAGTCTTTCACATAAACCCCACATTGTGTCGATTCCTTTAGTTCTAATGGCTTTGTGTTATTTTTATTCTATCAATATTAATATAATATTATTTTAAGAATGAACAAAATAATTAAAACAGCTTCAGTCGTATTTCGTTATTATAATTGCAAATTATGTTTCAAAATAACGCTTTTAAGTCTAATTAAACATTATTCTTATCAAAACTGAAGATCAATCAAAATATATACACAAAAATATATTATACTTTACATGCATTAAACATGTTTCGTAAATAAGGATTTGATTGCATTCATATTATCCAAGTTTTTAAGGTTTCAAAGCTTTCAAAGCTCAGTAATGAGACTGACACTCATTCTAAAACTAATTCTTGAGATAAGTCTGAAATTTCTGAGCCTTGAGTCTGTTTTTCAATTCATGCAAAATATATTTAATAAATCGAATTTTTATTGAATTTTGAAAAGTTATTACCAAAACATATAGAGCTTTATAAATAATTAACTTATAATTCCAATGGATTTCAAAAGTTTCTCATTTAATAGTTATTAACTTCAGAAAAGTTGGCTCAAAATTTTGACTTTAAATTTTCCGAAAAACAAAATAAATCAATTCTTTTGATTCATAATTACCGTATTACCTCACTTAATGTTACATGTCACTATACCTTGAGAGTGAGTGTTTGAGCAATATTAGGAGAAAACCTCTTATTACATGTAATTGTATCTCGAGGTATAATTACATGCAATAATAGATTAAAATTT
>JAQFXV010000066.1:0-42766 GCA_034694065.1 Camisia spinifer
AAATTGAATTTGAATAATTAATTGATTAAATTGTGCAAATGTCGATGAGTCGGTTGTCGATGAGTCGATTGCGACCCGAATTGATTGACTAATCTATTTAAATGCCCAATGAATGAGCACAAACTGATATTTTTTGAGCTTTTTTCAATTAATTCAGTGAAATTTGATTCTTAATATAATTACATCTGACTTTTGCTATTAAAATAGACCTTCATTAAAAATAAAGCCCACTTTCTAATTGTTAATTTATAATTGAATCTAATTAACTTCATTTAAAGCCCATATTTCTAACCCTTCTTAATAAACTAATTAATAATAAATTCTGTTCTCAGTCTTTCAGATTTGTTTTTCTAAATTATTATTGAATTTTAGCTAAAAACTGTTTTTATATCTCATCAAAAACCCCCATTATATTCGATGTTTTTTGTATTAATACTTCGCTCGAAAAAACAAAACATAAACTATTTTTTGATGAGGTTTTGCTTTATATTTCTCTGCTTTGAGGGAAAAATGAAAACTCATTACTTTTGATTTATTTTGAACATTAATTTATGCAAAAGTAAAGTAAAGTTATAAATTTCTCTGAAATACATTTTATATTCTTTTTCAACATGAATATACATTTCGAAACAGATGTACTGAGATTTAATTGAATTATTTTCATCGTTTAATAGAAAAAATAATGAAAAGGCAGATAATCAGAGCTTCACATCTAAAGCCTAGTTATAGTAATCGCTTGATTTGAAAGCAAATGAAATAGAAATATGCAACAAACAAGGCTTAACCATATATCGTGATGTCCTAGAAATGCCATCACTACAAATCCAGATGCCGAGCAACCACTCATGTTCATGTCCAGATACTAATGCAGCGCAAATGCTTTGGTGCATAAATGGCTAATGTCCGCAATAAAACATTTTTATATACAATCATGCGATCCAAACGAAACTTTCAACTCTCTCTCTCTCTCTCTCTCTCTCTCTCTCTCTCTCTCTCTCTCTCTCTCTCTCTCTCTCTCTCAACTATTTTTAGCCATACCATAGGAAATGCCAGATTAAAAGCAGTAAAGCTATTTAGTCGTATGGACTCATTCACTCTACATTTACTTCAATCAACTTATTAGCCCAATATATCCCATACATATCAAAATTATGCGTCCCTGCAATTCTGTGATAGTATTTTGTCCCTATGAATGACACTTTCCAGCATTAATGTCTGTGTTTCGCATAAAACCATGCAATAAACTTGCTTTAGAAGGGAATGAATGAGAGGAAAGGAGATCTAAATAACGTTGTAAACAAGAATATAAGTAATTACAGACTGCAATCTTTCTAATGGATTGAATGCAAAGTGCTATTTATTAAAATATATTTCTGTTGACCGAATTTCATTCATTCCATTTAATTCTAATATTGCGTAAAGAAATAAAACCCAAGTCTAACAATTTGACTCTTATATAGATAATAATATAAGAAATAATGATAACATCAACGCTGTCTTATTGCTAATTGAATTTAGTTAATGTTTTGAATCGGTTTAAACAAATTGTCGTTTTTGTACTTAAATTGCTGTAAATGGCCTCTAATGAAAATATATGTTTGGCTTATTTTGAGTCAAAATCTTTGTTGATTTTCTGCATTAAGTTTAATGAAGAAATAGCATAGATGTATACCATAGCTATACCCCCAACCAATTCTCTATTTTATGAGACTATTTTATGATTGTGTAACTTTAATATAAGACTGTCTTGCATTATATTAAAGTGAAACACTATAAAGTTTATGCTTCATTTCAGTTTCTACAACAACTAAATTTAACTTCTGTTTGCTTAGTGTTTCCCGTTTGGTGTAATAACTTTTTACAAAATGATCACTCTTCAGACTATTTTTTAATCGCATCAAATTAACAGTTGGATAAGCACGAAAACAGGATATTTGTTTATGATAATTATGAATATATATTGATTTTTTTAGTGTTATCTGAGTTGCGAAAATTTTCGGCTCTGTTTGCTTTTCAAAACCAAACTGTTTGCTTATAATTAAATGACATTCAATTTTGATGCATTTTAGAAGTTTTGGATACAACGGAACTTTTGAAGTCAATGCTATTTTGAAAGTAATTTTTCTGATTTATTTTCTTGCATTTTAAAAATATGCTTTTCCATGAAATTTGTTTGACTCGAACTCTATGTCAAAGTAATGATCCGAAAAGAATTAAGTTATGCAGAGCTATTCCGGTTAAGAAGAGAATAAATAAGTCGAGTATAGGATTGTTAGCATTTTATTTAACCATTCGTTAGGTAGTTATAGTATAATTAAAGTCAGTATATATAAAGCCGACAGCAAAATGATGTACAAAAGCATTAGAAAAATTATATTTAGAAAAAGTAAAGCAAACTGATGAGTCTGATCTGTACCCGAATGAGCATAAATGTTTGTACTTCTCTTTCCCATGGGTTGAATTACTAGAAGATCTGTAGAGAGCGAGCATAAGATGAAAAGCCAATAGCGATTGCAACTGAAATAAAAGAGTACAACTTTTCACTGATCATTGCTTTGCTCGATGTACTGCTTATAGGGAAGAGAGAGAGAGAGAGAGAGAGAGAGAGAGAGAGAGAGAGAGAGAGAGAGAGAGGAAAGTTAGTTCCAAAACTACAGTAATAGCTTTGATATAAATCAATTGTTACTCTTTAGAAAACGCCATCAAAAGTTCAGATGAATTCTCGTATTTTTCGAAAGAATGCTTTTTGGAAGTGGTTTCTCTTGTATTTTCAGAGGTTATGTTGCAAACAAATTTGACGGAGGCTTTGCAACTGAGTTACATGGTTTGATGCGATGCGACAATAATGCTGCCAACAATGCTTTTACTTTATATTAAACTGACTAAACATAAGCTAAACATAAAGCTAATAAAACTATACTATATATTTACATTACTTTCTACATCAAACATATATAATACATATGACTTCAATGAATATAAGCTAAATTGTTTCTATATGTTTGCATAATCTCATGGTTGCGCTTAAAGGCATAAAACCTCGCTTGATGTCAAAATTGGAAAAGCTATCCATTTATGGATTACTCGCAATATTATCATTATTACTAAGCATTATTATTATTATTAGTGAATATATAGATAATGCTGTACTTGTATTATATGAAAAGTTGGCATATTTAATGATAGTACACATTTTTTATTGGCCCGCTGGGATGGAATATCGTTGTCAAATATTGTATTGTATCAAACTATCTCTCTATAGATAACTTACTCTTTGAGGCAATGATTAGACCTGAAGTAGGCATCACTAGCTTCAGCTCATTTAAGCCATTGTATTGTATAGTGAGAAAGCATTACGTGCATTACATCTCTCGGGGGGACAATTAAAGGTAAAAAGTCTGGTATAAGCGCGTGGTCACAAATCTATCTTAGATCACAATACATACAACACCAATACTATCCTTAGTTTCATCTCTTTGTGAAAGCGATACAATTCATACGGGAAAGAACTGAACCAAAGAATCAATAGAGATAGTGATACTGATGGGCGCGTTTCGCTTCACTCAACACTGCTATCATATCATATGAATTATGCACAATGCGTGCAATGCCTAATGTTATGTTCAACTTTTTCACTATGATATGATCCACTGCTTTTGACACCATCTAAATGCTGGGCGAGAAGTGAGAGAAAGTTAGAGTGTGTGAGAGATGAGAGAGAGAGAGAGAGAGAGAGAGAGAGAGAGAGAGAGAGGGGGGGAGGGTTAGAGAGATAGAAGAGAAAGATTTTTGCATCAATCAAGTTCTTGAACTTCATTTTCTAAAATATAGATTTGATGGGTTACGTATTGTAATAGAAGTGAGAGGAACGCGATTATAATTTATATTTCTTTTCATGTTTGCCGTCATGTCGAATGCTCTTGTGTTTCATCGAATTGCTTAACGGTTTTTAAAATGAATTTTTATACGCAGATAACTTATAAAATAATTTGAAAGAGAGAACCACTGAAACGCCATTTGAAGTTATTTAACATTTAATGAAAAGAGTTATCTGACATCCATTTTCATTTGAATACTTCTTAATATAATATTTGTTCTACACTCAGATTATTTGAATAATAGAAACTTTCATTGAGTCTAACTTTAGAGATAGTTAGACAACAACTCTCTGACAAGATTGCAAAATATTTTCTATTGCATTTTAATGCAATGCTTTATACATTTTTTCTTTTCACTCATGAGAGAGTTAGTTAAATAACAATTTATTTTGAAACTCTCTCCTAGTATTGCAAAATCAGCATTTTATTTAACAAAAATATTCCTCTAATATCAATAAAATAATAATGCAGTCACACATTCGCACTATTAAATAGAATATCTTTTGTTGCTTGAATTTATCGCATTCATATGCACTCAACAAACTATGACCGACAAACATGAATGTATGTTTAAAATTTGTAAGTTATGTATTTTGATGTACAGTCGACTAAATATTAACAATGCTACTATTGATCACAGAATAACTTTCACTGCACAGGAATGATAAACAATTCTGAATAGATTTCAGTGAAAATCGAAGTTTTTCACTTAAACTCTATCATAAAATAAGAAATTCAAATCTAATTTCTATCGATATAAGTTATACTCATATTTTAAAATCACTTGAGTTGGAGTAAGAGATTCGAAATCACAAGAAAGGCTAAACGTTAATTGTGAGCTCAGGAGTAATAAGATTTTAGACAAGAATAAAAAGCTAAAATGTTTGAATGAATGAACTTACAAAAGTGAAAACAGATTCAACTTTTTATGATTGTATAAAATCTTTATCAAATATAAGAAATTATGATCTATAAATCGTTTTCAAACAATAATTGATTGATTTATGATTGAACGCATTTCGATAGAAAAAATGATTTATTTGAACGCTTTATCACTACAAAGCCTTCTATAGTTAAAAAAAAGTCCGGTTTGACATAATTTTGCCAAAACTGTGCGCTTTAAATACGATAAAAATAAAGAAATGCAACCAAAATTATATTATACCTCTCTCAAAACTCTATAAATTATTTTTTCAAATTTTCGCCTTACTACTTTTTAAACTTAAAACCAAAGGGCATAAACCCAATGCTCTTTTAACAATCCCTAACAGCGACTATCAAAGGCTGGTTAAAAGTCAACAACTGCTTACAATTTTCAAACAAAGTCGCATTATATTTAAGAGAATTAAAGTTATGATTGATGCCAAAAATTGAAATAACATAAATTATTTTCACCAGAATTTATTGTTTATCTTTTAATATTTTAGACAGCTGTACATTTTGGCATTCAATATCAAATTCTACTCTGTGTGCATTCAATAAATAATGGACTCATTCAAAATACAGGTATGAAATATCAATATTTGAACAATCAGGAAAAAAGTTTTGTGAAATGAATAATCAAATTCTAAATAGTATTTATAAAAATTACAACTTATTAAAAAATTATTTTTGCAAGTTGTTAAACAAATAAGTTTTTCTTCGAATTCACTTTATTAAAAATTGCTTTTATTGGTTTCGCTTTTTAGCGCTTTTGAAGTCAAATATTAATAATAAATTTTTGAAGTAAGAACAATAAATGAAATTCATTTTAGTCTGAAATAATATACATTTTTGTATATCAATAGTTGCAATGCGTTCAGACACGTCTGATTTACTTCAAATGCCTTATAAATGAAGTTTACACTCCTGAGAATATTGAACAATTGAATTCTAGTTCATTCATGTCTATTAAACTTATTTTTTTCTAAAAAATTTCATATGCAATTCACGAACAAATTGATCAAAAGTAGAGCTCGGTATTGAGTATTGAACAAAGAATTTCTCATATCTCGTGTGAGTTTAGAATTTGGAAAAATTAATTATAGAATGGGATTTCCGAATACTAGTGAAAATCTTTAGGCATTTTTAGTTATAATTTTATAAATCAAAAGAAGAAAATGCTTATTAAATGCCAATTGAGGACATTCTAATTGTTACGGAAAGAATAAGTGATAAGCGAAATAGGAAACCATTCATAGACATTATTAATTAGCATTAACCCCACTTAATACAGTTCGCAAATTTAGAATCAATCTTTTGGAATTAATTTAATCATTTCATGTCTGTTCAAAACTTTATGAGGTTTAAGATTTTAATGAATATTTGCTAATCTTTATCCAATTTAAATCACACAAAAAGATCAAAATACTTTTCACTTATTCATTCGAGATTTCAGATTTTCAGGGGGAAAAATTCAGATGCTTTATGTCATGATGAAAATCAAGTTTATTTCAATGATTATTGAGAAAAAATTCACAAATGAAAAAAGATTTGATAGTATTATGATAAGTGAGTTAACAAACATTAGTAAAAAGCGTAGAAACCTATTAGTCATAAGACTCAGATTTAACACATTATTCAAAATACATACAAAAACTTTTTGATTAGTGAATTTTTTCTCAATAATCATTGATTTTGAAATAGATAAGAAATGAATTATTCCATGAGTTACTTTTGAATTAAGTATTTTGAACTTTTAAGTTATTTTGATTATGTTTCTTCCAATGAATTGAAATGAAGCTGACATATTGCAAAGTGTTGACAAACTGTAGATTTGCACTTTATAGCGATTATCAATTGAATGAAGAAGTACGCCAATCATTGATTGTCAATTAATTTCTTTGCTATAAGTTAGGCTGAGGTTGAAATGGAAATTCATAACGATAACTACTGTACTAGTAGTTTAAATTAGCTCATAGATAATCATACAATGAAGGAGATTGAATTAATATCAATTTGAAATTTCGTATATTGTATCATAAAATAAGAGATCATATTTAAGTTCAAAAGCTTAACCAATACGAAGCAAAGTATTATTCTTTGAATAAATTGAATTTAGTCTTAAGTCTTGCTCAGGATTTTTAAGTGCGTCCCTTTAGTATTTGGAAGAGCACTGAATTTTAAAACAATTTTCAAAGAATTTCGCTCAATCTTAACGAACTTGTTATGTTCATGAGATCCTTTCGAGGGAACAAATTGAAAAATGTATAGCAAATGAAAGAATACTATTCATCAGATGAAAGTTTGTGGAATAACAACTGATTTTTGAAGATTTTACTTTTACTGATTAGTTAAGGGTGAAAATAAGATTCATTGATCACAATTATCGTTTCACAATTTATTTGACTCAATAATCACCGAATAAATTATTCATTTTCAAAAAGTTATAAATTATAAATAAATAATAATAAATCAATAGATTCTGAAAATCATTACAGTTTTATCTATTATAAATTATGCAATACCAGAGATTATTTTGTGTGCAATAATTAAAAATCAAAATCTATATTAAAGTTTGAAATAAGATATTCCTTATGATGAAAAGTCTAAATAAATTATTTACTTTAAAATACAAAAACAGGGGTTTAAAAATTTGAATACGAAATGCTATTCATCATAATCTACTTGCGATCATAACTTAAGTAATGCAAACTATTGTAAAAAACAAAAATATTTTGATAGTAGAAATACCATTAACTTGTTATTCACTTTCGAACTCTTAATGCTTTCCTATATTCTATTCGATTTCTATGTTAATATGGGATATAATTATATTGAGTGATGTTTTAATTAGGAAAAAGGATTGCTTCAGAACTAACAATTCTGGTATAATAATAGACTCAATACGAATAATTTGATTTCGAATAATTAGATCACGTCTTGAAATCAATAGTAACAGGGATGTGATAATGACTGCTTTTAGACTCAATATTAAATAATATGCCATTCGTTCGATTGATAACTTTTTCGAACGAAATCGATTGAATTTTTTGATCCCATATGAATAAAAAGCTGTGAATTTTGATGTGAGTTTACTGTTGAGCAAACTTTACTCTCTTATATGAAACTCAAACTTTTAGCTTCAAAAAAAGAATTGCAAAGTCGTTAGAATCAAATGCATAAAAGTAAAAACTACTGCAACTGTTACCTATCTATATATTTGTTTAGATAACTTTTTTGCTGAAATACAAGCGATCAAAAATAAAATGACAAAGGAGTATACTTTTTATTCTTTAGGGAAATTGAAACCGAAAGAAGCAGACATGTCATCAACTTTATGTTCTACTCCTCTGTTTATTCATCCTCTATATCAATGAGTTCAATGGAGAAGTGATACTAACGGTGATATAGATAAAACTGAGAACTCTGTTGTGTATCTTATGTGATGCATAGCAATAAAAATGAAGTCATCAAAATGAAAACAGTTTCAATCTGTGCAAAACCACATATGATCACAATAGAAGATTGTACTTTTTGTAAAGAGAAAAGTATCCTCTAATATATCATAGGATTATATAATTCATTTGAGAGTAATTTTCAAACGATTTTTTATTATAATATTCAAATTCAAGAAACAAATTACTAACAGAACTATTCTGAGATAATTTCATTAATTGGTTAATAAAACTTCAAGTTTGCAATTCCGCCACTGCTATGCATTCTATTTTGATTTTTGCATAAGATTATAGAGTTTTTTTTATCAACTTATGGCCATAAAGCTAAATGATGTGCATTTGTGGGCAAATATAAGAATAGTTTTTATATTATGATATAACAAATATGTGCATCAAATATGCTTATAATAAACTGCTCTCATTTAAATGGCTACAGTGAATGAGATCTATCTCATAAGTTAAAGACACTCGTGCTCTACCACCGATTCAGCTTATCTTATTGAAAGTTACAAGTTTTTCATATTATTCAAGCGCAAAGTCAAATCGAGTTAAAATATTATAAAATGTTTAATTATAGCCACAAATTATAGATAGTTATTTGTCATTATTTTGCACGATATAACATAATGAAAATAATTATATCAAACTCTATAAGTTATTCTATTAAATCGAATAAGATTATTAAAATTCGGTTCTACAAACTTTGAGAGCACTAATTTTTAAACTTTGAACTTATCTAACCTAAACCAGTGTAATTGAAGCAAACCTGATCTAATCTAGCTTAGCGCTTAAAGTTTGTTTTAGGTTCAAATTGAACAGTTTTGAGCTATTTCCTAAAAACCATTGATTTTTGAAGGCACAAAACTTTTTATTCAACATAATACAGGTATTAAGATTTTATTGAGATAATTTGTCATTCAGACTCTTCTAGCATAGACTTCTCGCATAGCCTTAACATTTGAATATTCTAATGCGTGCACGTATTTAGTCCCCACCCGTGCAAAAAAAGAGCAAACTTGACTGATATACAGAATATTTTTATGGCTCTCAAAATGGTAAATATAATTCGCCAAATTCTGTCATCAGTAGCACTACATTTCTATATTCAAATGATACAAAAGTTATTGAACCGTTTTATAAATCTTCACTTTTCAAGGTTTGCCAACACATACAGTCCATTATTTATTGCTTATTTCAGTACGAAATCATTTATGAATTACGTGACTATACTGTACGTCTCAATAAATGTATCTAATATTCATTTGGGCGTTAGATATATAATAGTATTGGCAAAATGTGATCTCTTTCTCCCTCAATATTCTCTGAATTGACGATTGTTTTTCTAGTTTGAAATGCTTATTGAATGTCGAATTAATGATGGGGAAAGAGAAACATAGCTCTGAGTCATATGCGTTTCACTATCAAAATATAACTTTCTTCTTAGCGTATGTTTGCATGCGATGATACTTTCCATTCAAAGTATTCCTATTTTCATATGATATACAGCCAGTGGTTAATCAATGTAAACCTAAAAGCTTAATGCGAACGAATAGCATGATTAAAGGCTCTATAAAAATGATTCGACCAAAAATAGGGAATAAATGGCATTAAGAATACATGTCTGCCATTAAATACAATTGAATATCACGCAAAACATAATATTATGTGATACACAAAGGAGTCATACAGAATATGTGATTCAGAATATATTGCGCCAAATAATAATACTTTTCTATATCTTTCAAACTCTTTTTTATTTACTTTTTGCTTAGCGTTGCTTTATTTGTATTTATTGAGTAAAAGCAGTTACAGGTATATTCAATTCTTATTCGCTATTTCAGATTGCATTTCAACTCACATTTCTATTCAATTCTAAAATAATTAATCATAAGTTCAATTAAAGACTTGAGTTCAGAGTCACTAAAGTTCAAAACTCTGGTTAAATCAATTTGAAAATCTAAAAAATATATTTCTAACATATTCCGAGAATATTTCTAATAATAATACCTGTAATAATTAATTAGAGTGTTTTCTATGAAGTTATGATCATACTTATGCATAAAATGAGATAATTTATTATCTTTATGACATACCATTAAAGGAAATAAAAAGAATACAATTTTATTTTTAAAACAATAAAATTATAACTTATAAAAAACTAGAAGTTTCGCCTTATTAATTCAATTATTTGATATAACCTAGTCGTTGATTACAGAACTCAAAATTCTTTACAAAATTCTTCTATAGCGAGATTCAGTATGATTTTATGTAGAATAGAATATTAATGGAATAATTTTGAATTTTATTTGATGAACAAAACTTATTTATTAGAGAAAAAGGAGTTTCAAAACTTTTGGAGTTTATTAAATTATTCAGAAAATCAATAGTCATTTTAATTATTTCAGTTATAAGGCTCACTGGTTTATAATTTTTCCTGCAGACTGTTTTTGATCTCATGGTTTTTTAACTTCTGATTAATTATTTCATTTTTGCTGTCGTTAACATTAATGCTTTTCTCTCTTGAATCAGAAAGGGTTGAAAAAATACTCTATTTTAGGAAAGTTTTTTTTTCTAATTATTAATTTTGAAAAATACCGCATTTGTTTTTAGTTAAATACTGATGAAATCCAAATACTTAAGTTATTTAAAATGTAGTTTTTTCAATTATTTCTATGAATTGTACTCATCCGACAAATTCAATTAATCCCTAAATTATTTAGAATTTATATTCTATTAATTTATACATTTTCCAATATAAAATTCAGTTGATTGAGACTCTAGTGGGGTCTCACTTTTGAAAGAGAACTTCTTCTTGAATTGATATTTTTTAAAGTGTTCGTAGCTATTTATAATATTGATCTTATTGATGAATCTAAGAAAGTCTAAATCATAGAAACCTAAAATTTGTAATTAGGAAAACTTAGAATTAATATTAGAAATTTTGGTTGAAAGTTATAATTAGTTAACTGAGCTATAACCTAAGAAAATAAGATAGGTTGATTTCATAGGTGAGATATAAATGGATAAGCATTTCTAATTATGAAATAGCAGAGTTACTTTTTGCAGCACATGATCGATATAAATATGATTTGAAAGTTGTAATTTACTCAATCATTTTTGATTCATACAGTTTTTCATCAAGTTTAAAATCCTAATTGATTTGAAATATCTCACACATGATTTTTGGAAAAATGCGAACATACTTTTTTCCTTTTACCTGTAAATTAAATTAAATTTTCTCATATAGTATGAATCGCTGAATGCAAGATAATTTTTATTATTTCATCAAATTTGCATGATCATCAGGAGTAAAATAAATAAATTAACGACTTGAATATGAAATAAGTTTCATATTATGGATAAAAATGCTGTAAACTCATGGAAAACTAATTTTCGTGACTTTACTTTCATTTTTAGTGCTTTGATATAATAATATGCGATATAATATAGAAATATAAAAGATATGATCGATTCTCATTAAATATAGTTGACTTTATTGTCTTGAAATAGGCATTTAGCCATTAATGCTATTCATTAATGAGTTTAATGCTTTTGTTTTAGTATTTAAAATAAGCTGCAATTAATATAAAAATTATAATAACATAATGCACACAAAGCCCATTTCGAAATTTTTTAAAACAACGTGTAATGGAAATTCTAAAATTTAATGATAATTAAAAATAATTATTTTACAAATTGAGAAGAATGCTCATCTAGACAGCTGATGAAAAGAACCATCTAAGCATTGTAATTTTCTAATTCTTACCACAATTGCTTATGAGTTCTAATATTCACCTTTAATGTTATGATTGAAAAAATAATGTAATAACTGAACAAAACTTGAAAATATATCGGTATAATCATAGGTATTATTAATCAACTTCTCAATTAATTTATGAGTCACTAAATAAAAATTAAGTCTACTTTCTATAAAATCTATCAAAGAATTGTGAAAATGTCTCAATTTAACGGTCAAAACCGATCCTCTGGATTGAGGAAAAGACTAGATTTGATCAAATTCTGGGAACAGTTAAATAATGATTCTTCCCGACAAATTCAAAACTGTCTAAAATTTGTTCATTGAGTTTTGTCCAGTGAAAGGAATTTTAATCATGGTTTATCTGTATTTAACAGATGGAAGATCTTTTTAAGATCCTGAAAATATATTCATAACTTTATTTTGGATTATACAGTACTAGTATTTGATTCAGTATGAGATGAATACAAGTTAACTTTAATATAAAAAGTATTGAATAAAAATTAGCGAAGTTTTATTAATTGCAATCTTTTGCAGTCTTTGTAAGTTGTTTCGGGTTCGGGCGATTCGGGCCTCGAGCTGGAAAATCCAATGTACACCTCTAATTCAAATCAAAGCAATTTAAAAGTTGAGCTTCATTTTCTCAAATATACAGAAAATATATTTTTCTTTACATTCAATTGAACTTAATCATCAAAATAAAAACAGCCGTTTATAGAGTCGGTTAAGTCAGTATTTAAGTGATTCTATTAATCATTAGAAACTTTTTTGTATACTAACACAACTTCTCAAAAAATGAAACAAATTAAGTTTTCAAACGTATTTTGAGAAAATATATACCGGCTTCAAAAGCTTCGAAATCATTTCAACCGAATCTGATTGGATTTTTATAGATCCCTTTGAATGGTTCGATTTTTCATTAGTTTTGATATGAAATTTTTACTTTTCCAGTGGATTTCAAATCAACATTATTGAAGGCTTAAAACAATAGGCTTTGTTTTTGATATCATTGTAAATCTTATCACTTTCAGACATGCTATTTGAACAATTATGTGATTAAAAGGTCAAATAGGATAATCAATTATTGGAGACCATCTTAAAAAGCAGTGGTTATGAGTTTTTCTTTAGGACTTATTCAAGAGAAAACGAGTTGAATAGCTCATGAAAAAGCTAATGAACTTCGTGATCAATTGAAATAACCAGAAAAAAAGAAAAACTTATTAAGACATAATCTTTGGGGTATCAATCATTCTATTAATCAAGTGTTGAACTAATTTTAAATATCTGCATACGTTCGTGTCTCAAAAATTAAAGAACTCTTTCTATCAATTATTTTTACAGACAATCAATAATTCAAAACTATTTGTTTTATTTTTGTACCGCTATTTGTACAATGAAACGCATTTAGAACTTATCAAAATACATTTTTTAGCAATGTTTTTAAACCACATTTTGTTTTTTCAAATTAAACCATTTGTTTATTTTATAATTACTTTCAATGTTCTCAAAATTTATTAAGAATTACGTTCACCAGATTTCTTCGAAATGAAAACTAGAGAAAAAAATTTCAAATAGAGGACAAGCTCTTTGTTTTAGTAAAATAGCTAAAGACTCATTGTGGACAACTGAAGAATAATTCACCATTTTCGAGTATTATTTTTATCCAATCAAAAATTTAATAGTGGATTAGTTGCATTTTATCGAAGCCTTTCGATTCGAAACGAAATCTTTTTTAAAAGACAATTTTAGATTTGATTTTACACTTTGCAGCACTATTTTTTGCAAACTTATAACTAGTCATTTATGCTTTTATGCAGATATTTCAAATTACTCCTTTACTCCCAAAACTATTTCTTTTTTCAAAATTTGATAGACTTAGTTTCCAAAAAGTTGTAATTTTAGTTTAATTTTAAGCCAAAAACTGCAGATTTGACCTCCAGAGAAGTTATTGTACTGGAGAATGAGTTTATTCTTAAGAACTGGAGATTTGGTGAGAGTATTATGAATTGAAAAAGTGTTATGTATTTAGTTGTTTAGCTCTTATGGAACATAATGAGACCAAATCTCCAAGAACTTTAGGCCAAAGTCATGAGAATGGGTTCTAATTTGGCCATAAAAGCTGACTTATGTTAGTTAATCTGACATTAATAAAAACTATACGCCCTTATTATACTGACCGCACCACTAATTATTACTTTTACCGATAAAATAAGTGCAATATTATAGCCTAATAAAGAAGTGATATACAGTTCTCTAAGAATAAATCATAGAGACTATAATTATCCAAAATAAATAGGCAATAATTGGTTTGCGCACTAACTTATCATATTTTATATAAGTATGTTTTGTCAAATAAATTGTACAAATACTTCGTTCCTTTGTTCACACTTTTTGATCAAAGGAAATACTTTATGGAAACAAGTTCTCTACATAGAAAGCAAAACAAAACAAAAATTATAGTTATGATAAACTGCAGAGTTTTCTTAATAACATTATTCGAATAATGAATTTGAATAACAAAATTTTGTTTTTATGAAATGCATTTATTCATATTTATTGCATTGATATGGTTTTTGATGAAATTTAATTCATTTGGAGTATTGCTTATTATAAAGTTATGCAAAATAATAATAATTAAAAAACAAATATTATGATTCACATCAATTAGAGATGACATTAGGAACTGATATTTATCTCAATAACAAATTTAACAAATTATAATGCATTAATATTATACGCTTTTCTGAATTTTCCAATGCTATTAAATATAATTAAGTATTGAAAAATAGATGTAACACATTATCAGAGAATTGTTCTGCACCACAATATTTCAACTGTTAGTTGAGTTAATTTGGAAAAATCAGTGTCAAAAGCAAAGCATGACATGAACATGTAGTGAGCATTTAAGTTAAAGTTTGTACTTCACTATTAATGAACTTATAATATCGCGAAAGAATATATTCATTTATAACAAATATGATGTATTCGTTCACTCAGTAGTAGTGACTCGTTTCGCTTCCTTTACGAGTTAATTAACTCCATACAAATTTAATTATCAAAACGTATAATAAAGTCAAAACAGAATAATATGATATCATTTTACAGCTAATATTAGATTGAAATTTGATCTGATAAATAAAAAAAATAAGAAAAAACATTAAGTCACGTAATGGCCTATTTATATGCAGTTATAATATACCTGTATGTATAATAATACAGAATAACTTATTCAACTTAATTTGTATTGAGCTTCTAATCTATATAATTAATGAAACTTTATTGCATAGAACACAGACTGAATGCTGAAACTTTTTTATTGATTGAACAAAATTTTTTTCTTACATAATCCTAATTATGCGAACCATTTATTTATTTCGCTTTTAATGGCAGGCATAGCCAGAAGGTATTCATACATTTGTGCCTCATTTGTGTTGGCACTCATCAAATCATAGTCATTAATTTGAATTTAAATTTGTATAATTAAAGCCCAGCTAATAGTGACTGAAACACCACAAGCTTTGTTAATGCGCGCGAATTACGGCCATCATTACTAATGCCATACATTGTGTTCTCAATAAGTGTGTATACGTCTTGCTATTCACACTTTAAAATTGTTGTCTCGCTATCTCTTTCAGCAAAACTGATACCATTATCGTTAGAACTTTTAGCCAATGATACTTTATCTTTAGAGCTTTTGAGCGCTGTTGAGCTCTTCTTTAGTGCTTCTATTGAGCAATTAAATAGAATTCTAGAGGAGAAGCAATGCTCAAAAAAGGCATATAAAAAGCATTGTCTTTGTTTAATTGAGAAGAACATTGAGTTGAACTATTAATTTTTACTGACATTTGTTAACATTCATACCATAGACAGTGATTGGGTCTCCTTTTGAATCTTGACTCTGAAAGGATATAAAATGACACAAATATCTGCCGTTTAGATGAATAGTAGGTCGCAATATATTAAGTGATCTGTATTTTATCAATGGGTCTTCACTAGTATTGTTGGTGTTGATCTTTCCCTTCAATCGAAGTGATGTATCCCTTGTATCCAATTGTGGACTCCATTGATGGATAGGCTTCGGGTGATCGTTGAGAAACCAATTTCACCATTAAACTTCTCTCCAATCGAAATCTAATACTACTGGTACTGATTCTTATCTTCATTCTCAACGAAAGCTGGAAATTATTGATATAATGATTTGACTAAATCATTGCAATTGTCAATCGAATGGAAAAATGAGATTAGAAGTAAATACGATTGTGAGCAAAGATAATATTTATAATTTTATTTGGATTCACATTAACTAAATTAAAGCATTTATGCATTGGAGAAATTTTGTTTGAGTTTAGGTATAGATAAGTTGATTAGAATGCATCAGCACTACTATCTAATCATGTCCTCCAGAATGCAATGCAGGCAAATAAAACTAAATCAGTCTGACATGAGGCACATTTATTTGCTTAACATTAATGCATTCCATTTGTGTTAATGAGACTCCTCTACAAAACGCTGAACTCTATATTCCTTTAATAGCGACACATTTTTCTCACATCTTTACTCTAATGATAACTTTTTCTTCTCTTTCATTTCTCAAATTCCTTCTGTTCTCAAGTCTCATAAGAAATATATAGAGTTAATAACTTGAAGTAATTCTCTTTTCAACTCTAATATTAATAGAGTTTCCAGTATTCGTGTCAGAACAGGTATAACAAACTTATACAGAATAAACTTCAATAAAAATAGTATCATATAATACGACCATAAATAAATTATGCGAAGTGTGAATGAATGAAGGAAAGAGGTATTGTAGGAGCAAAACTACTCTACACAATAAAACTTTACCCAAATTCTTTTCGATGGATAAACACAAAAACTGGCATAACTGTATTGCTTATGCTGTATATAAATCAGAATGTGTGTACATTAACTTTATAGTTACTCACGCAATATACTCAAGGCATTCAATTGTTTGATAAGGTGGCCATTTATTAGCTCACATCACGAATAAGAATACTTCACAAAGATGTTTTTGTGTTCTAATAATATTTTCAATATTTTCAGATGTCTCACGTTTTTGTCATAAATATTCGCACATAAGCAAGTACCATCATGGGAAGTAGGGTTTAGCTAGCGTGAGTGAAGGAGGGGGAAGGGGGGTTCAAAACTTTTATAAGGAAATTTTTTCTTAAATTTTTCCAAAATATTTTATTTTATATTATCTTAATATTTTTTACAGTCTCAAAATCTCTTAGAAAATTTCGATTTCTCTTGAATTTTTCATCAAAAATTCTACTGAAAACGAAAGAATTTTTTTAAAAAAATCTAAGGAGGGGTCAATTTTTTTAACTTTGAAGGTCTAAACCCCTATTCAATCCACTCCCTTGCTTATGTATGAATATTGGGAAGAATGAGTATGAAAAATGAATTATTGAATATTTAAGGCAATTATCATTAAATCTTATATTTTATTCAAGCTCTGAAATCATACTTATCTAACTTCCTATCAAAACGGATATGAGATGACATGTTTGTATTAAAAAGATTATTTTACTCCTAAAAATCTTCTAAAGAAGTTAATTATATGTTTTAATCATGAGATTAGTCAAAATGCTAGTCATTTATGTATTCTTAAATCTTAAAAATAGGTTAAATGAATACTTTTTTTTAAATCTGTTGAAAAATAAAGTCTTTCTGTATTGTTGAGTGAACTGATTCGCGAAAGCAAAAGGAAATCTCAGATGATTAAAGAAAGCTCGACATTGTCTCTAGTGATACATAAATAAATTTTAGAACCTCTTATGATAATGATATACTTAAAGTTACGAAACTTTTTTGCGATCATAAGAAATGCTTTTCTAAATTATTTTCAGCCTTATTATAAAATTCAATCAATTTTATTTTAATCAAATAACTTGAATTAGTTTTAGATCACATCTATGTTGTTGTCATCAAAATAATGATTTTGTATGCGATTCCAGAAATACAATTTGTATTCAGAATAAAATAATCGTCGAAAAACATGATAAATTGTTGTATAAAATTCTATTTAAAGCGAATAACTTTCTAAGTTTCTCATTTATTTATTTCTTCGCGCATATAGAAGATAACTTTTGTATTAAATTCAAAGCATTGAAACAAAGCCAATTGAGCTTTAAATAAAGACAATCAAGAAAAATACAACCTATTCAATAAATTTGAGAGATAACAAGTTTTTGGCCAAACTATTCAAAAAAGTTGACGTCTTTCATCGAACACAAAACACCGATTTCTATAAAAGAAATCATATGATTGGTATGAATAACGCATTAAATTCATCTCATTTGTGTTGTTATTCGTGTTGGACTGCTGTACATAATTTAAAGCTTTGCTATTTTTTATTCTCCAGCATTTTCACATCGGTTTCGGTTCTTTCTTATCTCAATTCATTGCTAACGCACGTGTCTTTTGAAGTGTAAATTTATAAATTGTCTGCTATTCTGAAAGTCAGAGCTTTGCAATCTTATAAGGCATAGCACGCGAATAGGAGATCCCAAAGAAAAATAGAGAGCAAACAAGCGCTTCAATACAATCAAAAATAGTCTTTACTTCTCAGAAAGGCAGCATCTGTTTACTTTTCATACCAACTTTTGACGTCTTCTTCTTTTTAACTTTTCTGTAAAAAAGTCTAAAGGGTGAACACTGTTTACTCGATTGAATATTTTACAATAACTAATATCTTAAACATATGTTGACATGTGTTGAAGTTAAGATTTCCTTCTTATTTATAATTCACTTAACTTTAAAGTTAGCTTTTTTCAATTCAAAAGGCATTCATGACATTCCCATCAATTCACGTTTATTAAGATTATTTTCATTTCAATTCATCAGTTTTCAAAATATTTGCATAAATATACTATTGATATATTCAACACTTTTCTATAATCAAATACAGGTATTATAAGATGCATAAAATATTGTATTTGAATTCATTCTAAATGAAATTTCGAATAACTTTTTTGCTTCTAATGACAACTCATTTGTTACAAAATGAACACAAAATATAATTGAATTTAACATTTGAAGAAGACTAAAATTCAATTAAATTCATGATTGAATTTCCCTTTTACTGTCCACAACAGCACCAAAATTGTTAGCCAAAAATTTGTGTTTCAATTGATTTTTCATTTAATAGTAATTAATTTAACTCTTACTTAACAGTGAATATAATAAAATTAGGCAATCGATCATTTTATTGCCTAACTAGAAGTCATCTAAAATATTTTTTAAGCGCTTATTTTAGACAAAAGATAATGAAGAATATTTTACTCCAATGTAGATTTGCTAACAAAAAGTTAGTTTGACTGCAATAATAAGTTATATATAAAACTGATTTTACTCGACTTGAAATATGACTTCTAAAAAATGAGACAAACATGTGCTGCTTATCTATTAGGTGACAACTTCTCATTAAATATTCAACTTTTTTATTAAAATTCCTTTTTTAGCTTATTGTTAAATACAGAAAACATACAAACAGATAATAGAATTGGGAAATTGCAATTTGAGTAATGCTTTGCAACGCTTTTATATTTTACAAGTCAACGAGATTAAAATTGATGGTGAAATACCGTACTATATGTTGAAATTCTTGATCTTTTTTCGTTTCCGTATTTCATTTTCGCTTTTAATGATTAATGCATAACATTGCGCAATATTTTACTTGAGAAATGCAATTAGAAGTTACTATGCATTGAATTATAATTCGGATTATTTCTATGCATTTCAATCATGATTAAGAGAAATGGTATGCCATAAATCATATTACCACTAAGGAATCAGTCATTATTATGATCTGTCTCCAGCATATTAATATGCAAACTATTTTAACGAATCATCAAACATATAAATTATGTTTGTTAGTTAGTATTCTAAGCCTTATATTAAATGACGATTTATCTAAACCTGAACTGTTTTATTTTTAGAGCTTATTAAAGAAAATGCTCAAATTAATTAAGGATTTATGCTATTATGCATTTTTTGAAAACTTCACAAAAAGCTATAGTTTGTAATTGATTATAGAAAAGTTGAATGCTTTAATGTTTTTATTAATATGAAAATTGAAAATTGAATTTTTAATTAAAATTGTTTTAACCTAAATTTTGAATGTTTGTAACTTACGATAAAATATTCTAAACACTAAACCTATTTACAAGACTTATGTATATTTTGGGGGAATTAAAAAGCATTGAATAAATATAAAAAGCATTTAAACTTTTAACTTCATTTTTGATGGCTTGAGAGTGAGTGAGTGAGTGAATGAGTGAGTGAGTGAGTGAGTGAGTGAGTGAGTGAGTGAGAGAGAGAGAGAGAGAGAGAGAGAGAGAGAGAGAGAGAGAGAGAGAGAGAGATATGAAAGACGAGTGAAAGAGAGAGAATTTTCATTAAACTTAATGTTTTTGATTCTTTGAGCAGCTATAAAGTGCTTTGAGACCAACTACAAGTCGTAATCGATTATCAATAAAGCGTGCCTTAAACTATGCCTTAAAATATAATTTGCATGTGAAGCTAAAAAGAGAAAAAGAAATTAAGATGGGATACAATAGAGCAGTCATTTAAATAATGCTTCAAAAGAAATTTATAACTAGTCAAACATTGCCTACAGAATAATAAATTAAAGTAAAGGCAATGTTTTTCTTTAAATCATTAGAGAAATAATAAAAATGACAAAACTTTATTTTTGAAGCGAGTTTTTCTTAACTAATAATGAGACGAATGCTGTTTTTTGTATTTTACTCAATAACTATGCACTTGAAGAGTGCGTTCACCTGAAATGTGATCAAAATCTATTGAAGCAGACGAACTAAGTTAACACCAATAATGGAGCGCATTGTACGATAGCTTTTACTATCGGCTCAGTTAAGATGAATTACACTATGGCTCAGATGATATTCAATCAATGTCAATGCATCACCACATTCGATGCCAGTGTTATTCTATTCAAGTAAATGGTGTCACCAATCATGAGTCAATTTATGAATGACCACAAATCCAAAACTATTTAAGCGATTCTTGACATTATCTTTTTTTAAAATTTGTTTTCACTTTATTCGAAGCTGAGTTACAGCCAATTCAAGTTTAAAATATTCTTTGAAAATCAAGTTTAAAATGAGTTTTTTCCTGTGCAACAACTGCTCACTTGACATAATTGATGAATTTAAAGTTTGCTCCGAAATAGATATATTTGATTGAAAAAGAGCAAAGTTTTTCTTTTAAGGCCTATTCTTAATGGTAAGTATATAAGAAAATATAGCTTTGGTTCAGTTATAGATTACATTAGTAGCTATATTGACAACAAAGGTGGCAGAACAAAGTAGAGCGTGTATTTGCGGTGATACCAATATTGAGCGGCCATAAAGAAATTATTTATGGCACTGCACCTCATCCTCAGTGAAATATCCAGAACAACGGAAATAATATTGTGCCGAAGCCTATGTTAAAGAAAAAGTGATGCGAAGTTGAGCCTCTTTTAGACTGAGAGAAGATAAGCTTATGGGCTTTGTCAGAGCCAAACTCACACTGCATTACATGAACTCAATCTAATTCGCTTTTTCCATAGATATAAGTGCCGTACAATTTCTGGTTTAAGATGAGCACGCCTTCGCCCATCTATATAGAGGCAATTTTTATAAATTCTGATTCCCTGTGAAAGTTAGGCAAAGATTCCGAACAGTCCATTGAGTTCGAGGTGAAAGCAATTTATTTCTGATACATTCAATTCTCATGACTTATAAAAATAATCTGAATTTCTTTATATCAAGAAAAGTATACACTTATTCGACTTTATATACTGTACAACATCAATAAATTGATTGCTTCGCATGATTTAATAATTTAGACTTCTTTTTAAACTCTGCATAAAAACGTGATCATTTGTGTCACAATTGTGATAATAATCTTCAAGACGAAGTATTTTTTATAACATTTTAAATCTTTATGTTGGAAATAATATTCTTGAGCAGTGATAATCCAAATGTGATATTCAATTATGATGAGTTGCTGTGCTTTTATCACTGCTATTTCCATATTATAGCGATTCGTGCAGATTGTAATGATTTCACAGAATCTGCTTTCGCTGTAAATGAATATCAATCCACACTTTTTCTGTCGTGCACTACTGTATTAGATTTTTTATGCAATCATTATAAAAAAGTGTGAATAGAAGACGAAAAGTATGAATCAAAAGCGAAAACATGCACAAAAATGAGATAACACTGTGAAACTTCATGTTGTTGTATAATATACTGGTATAGAGAACATAACAAAGATATATAATACTAGTATATTGTGTGACATTCAGATAATTAATGGATAAGAATGACCACTAGAAGATACAATTTTGCTATTCATATGCATTTTCTTTAGCGGAACCTCATTTGTATTCATGTAATTTTTCATATAAAGAAATGTTTTTGAGAAGAGGATTCAATAAGATATATTAGAGATACGCATTCACTCAAAAGGCTATATAATCTTAATATATTTATCTTACAACTTTTCTCTCAATAGAAATTATTGAACTAAACTTATAGACATAAAAAATTACAGCAATTTCTAATCAATTGTTTACAATAGTTTGTGGCAAACATAAAATACTGCATTAATAGGAAAGTCAAAGATCAAAATGATTAATTTGATTCACAAAGTGTCATAAGTCAGTGATTATATAATTGTTGAGAACTGAATGATTATTAAGAGTTCGCAGACTATGTGACAGAGTGTCTAATATAAAATGATAAGTTACTTATATCAGTCAGAAAGAGGAAACCAAATTTAGCATAAAAGCTGGATTCTTAGGAGTGAAAAAAGTGAAGGAGAGAGCGATATGATAAATAGACATCAGTTAACTGATTGATGAACTCTACTCACAGTTGTTGGCGCACAGATTCCTTTTTTAGTTCACACTCTCTATACTCCCGGACTTATGATCAACAATGAATGTTGAGCACAATAAGTCGCATAATTTTGCATAAACAGAATAACCTAATCGAGAAAGACATAAAATGTTATCCAACTTGATTGTTAAACTTTATATTCAGAGATCAAAAGCTATCGCTTTAGTTCTCTAAATGGTTTACTTCTGTAAATCAACTCGAGATAAGATCAATGAATTTGAATAACTGACTCGATTAAAGGACTCCCTATTTTCAATGGCTTTCAGGTTATCAAATAGGAAACTAATTTCTGAGCGATATACAAACGAATGTGGAAGAGATTTGAGTAAATAAAAGGATCACTTGATCTCTGCCGATAGTACAATATCGGAAGGTTCGTGTCCATGCATTTATTAACGGCTCAGTTCAGTTGACACAATGGTATTGCCAAACATTTGTCATTTGAAATAATCCCCACTTTTTGAAGGAAATGGGATTTTCGATCTATGATTTTTCGCTAACATTTCTTGATAGCATTTCTATTATTTATAGCTTGTTTTGTTACATTGTTAATGAAAAAAATGTTTTAAATAGAAATAACTAAAATATCTAAACAGTATTTAATTAAATGAATAACTTCTCGAGAGAAAGAGAAGAAGAAAAAGTTGAGATGTGTTCCTACAAGTATTATAAGTTCAACGCTCTCAAAGTGTGTTCTTTTAACGATTGGTATTGTTGTCATGACTTCTAGATCTGACAAATATATCTATATATAAGACACTAGGACTACAAACTTGACCTTAACTATTGCATTAGAATTGACTTCTCTTTCATTAACAACTCATCACTTAAAGAGCACATAATTTCCATTAATTGACAAATTAAAAAATCAAGAAAATGTGACTTCAATTTACATAATGAGAAAGAAACAAATTTTTCTTTATTCAAAAACTAAATGCTACTAAAGTTTTAATCTCTGTATTTCTATTATAAATATAACAAGTTTTAGAACATTAATTAAAATTGCAATTTTTTGTTATGTAATCAAATAAACTCTTAAGATTGCCATAAGTTATATATAATAAATTACTTCAACAAATAAGTATCTGACCCTTCAATTGAATCAATAACTATATATTTGAACAATCAATAAGTTATTTGATATATTTATTTCTAGCAAAATACCTGTGCTATGCTATAAAGTGTCATTTCAAACATAATTTAAGACTAAAGTTATTTCCAGAAGAGTACAAAAATGAGAAATATTTTCTCCGAAGTGGTCTCCAATTTCTTTTGTCTTCAAAACTATCTCTAACTTTCTCTGCTGTAAAGCTGATCACAAAAGCGCATTAGGATCAGAAAAGTTCAATCTAACCGACAGGATATGAGTTAAGAGAGAGATGCCTCAGAGCAACACTAAAGTTGGTTTCACAATGATATACAGCACAATTTTTTCAAAACTTCATTAACTCTTCAAAATGTCAGTTCCATTATTTTCATTTTTCCAATGATTATGAACTGATCATAGATTTGGCAACAAATTGAAAAAATTAGCCAAATCAAGTTACAATATTGTGTTCATTTAATACCAATCTTATATCAAACTAACCCTTCAATTCTTTATGAAACACTTCCTCTACAGTAGTAAAAATTGGTTGATTTGAAGTCAAATATTTTGAAGTTAAGTATTCTGACAACTTTTGATTAAAAGAGTTTTACGATTATGTTTTCTTTAAAATTGTGAATAATTTGAAATGATTTTCATTAAATTGAATGTTTATAACTTTTATTATAAGCATCTCTACCGTATACACATATACATAGATATATATTATAAAATAGTTCTCTTGGGGTTTTATGTGTTCGTGTGAAATAATGAGGCTTTAAGTTGAAATGTGTTGAAATGTGTTGAAATGTATTGAAATGTGTTGTGCCACTAACACCACTGCATTAGCATAAATCAAAGACACAACAAACTCTTGCATTACCATAAATCACAAATCATTCATTTATGTTTTACTTTCTCTAAATTTCTTCCCAAAAGTGTATTGTTGTAACATTACATGTAGTGCAACATTCTTTTGAAAGAATATTTTTTCAATCGTATCTCTGGCCTCAAGTCATTTATTGTTATTTGGCTAAACATAAAGCATAATCATGTATATCATGAGAAGAGCCAAGTTATTATGTTTCTCTTTATTTACATTTTCTAAATTCGAGCATTCAGTTTGCTATTGAATTGCGCGTATCATTTGATATGTACTCAACAATTCTTTAATAGCCTTCAACATTTGATTTACTTTATACTACTTCATGTCTTCATCAAAATCAATAAACACAAAAACTACAAATATTTAAATGTTCTAATTTGTGAAGTACTTTGAATTATTTTTTAAATATTCTTAATTGTTTAAAAGTGTTCAATTAAGAATTTTGAATAAAAAATTACTCTTTTTTTAATGAAAAATCTAAATGAATAGAATTAGAGATTTTGAAAGCCTAATGAAAATGAAAGCATGAATAGAATAATAACTCACATGATTTTGGTATAAAACTTTTACTCAGAAAATAATTGAAAGTTGTTAAAAGTTGTAATTAAAACCTGAACCCCATTGGCACCTATCAAAGTTTATAAAAACTAATTGCTTCAAAATATTCTGAAAATCATTTTTATGGATTGCTTTGAAGCGAATTTACTTATTTATAACATTGAATGAAAATTTATGCGTCAAATTAAAGGATTTAAGAAAATTTTCAATTATTTATTCATAGAATCAAATATTTTTATAACTTGAACCAAAAGAAACTTAAGCAACCTTTAAAAGCATAGTCAAGAAGAGTCGAAAGTTTTAACATTTCACTCATCTTTCGTAAATTTGAGACTAACATATGTCTGTTTTGTCAACTGTACTTTATATTTAATTATTTATTCATGTCATGTTTTTCTATCTGGAATATATGTTCTACTCTCACAAACATTGCTTCTTCACAAGAGAAACTCAGCTTTAGTAAAGAAAAACTCTCTTTCTTTAATGTGAGCTAATTTTATAGATCTTGAACACAAATTTAAGAGATTGGAAATTTTTGTTCGCGCACATTATGTTTCTATATTAGCGCCTTTCGAATTTGTCTTAAAGTGTTTCTCATTAGGTTTACTTCCAATTCATTCACTTCGTTTTGTTTTTAATCAATAGGTATTAATTTCAACTTCTGTTGAGTCACTACAATATTTTTGCAATATTATACAAATACGAATAAAACAAACGAAACATTCTCATATTTATCATTTTTAGTTTAGAGTTCAGTTTTGAAACATATGTAGTGTATGTCTAAAGAATTACTTACTTTATTTGTTTTACGGTTCTCACAAATCCAGCAAAAAATATCATTTCGATATAAATACTTTTGATTACTTTCGAAACAAAGTCAAGTGAAATGCATAAACTATTTTTCAGATCAATTAACTTTTGAAAGATAGTTTCAATTTAATTTTTGATTAAGAAAGAGCAACAAAATGTTTGAGATGATTTTCTCAAATATTATTCATCTATTTTAAACTCTCATTCTATCTCTCAATTTTCAGTCCTGATAATTGTGCATTTTATTGGATGCATTGGTGGTCTCTCGAGAATCAGATTGATTAATGAGAGTTTCATTCAGAATCTTTGGCTATACTGTTCGTGAAACTTAGAATTATTTATGAAGTGTATGGAATTTCGCCAAATAAAGAAAAAGATTGGTGTCAGAGACCATTCTCTGAGGATTATATAATAAAGTGTTGCACAAACTCTTTCACTATTAGAGTGAATGAATTTGATTGAAATTGTGATAACTTCTAATGAATAGTAAATGTAATATTTCGTTCATTAGCGAACCATTTCTCAGTTTGCAGTAATGCTGCATATATTCAACCTTTTTTATAAGTTACGCAATGTTTGTTTCGTTTAATGAAAAACTTAGATATTATTATTTTTTGACATTTTTCATAAAACTAAAAGAGTTATACTATTTCTCCTCCCATTCATTCGATTTTCTTTGAGTTTTTAGCCTTAAGATATATTAAATCCCACTAATAATAAGAATCAAAAATCGAAATTTCACTTTAAAATTTTGTTTTCCTCAAACAAAAAAGGCACAAATTTGAATTTAAAACTTTGCGTGTTTTGACAGTAATCAAGAACTTCATTTTCGGAAAATATATTTCTGGATATATCATTCAACAAGTCTATTTCAATCTGAGACCCAAATATTAACCAGAATAAACATTTATTTGAAGACTTATTAAGACTCATTAACATTTGTTTATAGAAATATTGCTTAAATATATAAAAATTAATATTGAGATTAACTTCTCGAAAGACTGAAGCAATTATTTTTTATAATTTATCAACTTTAGAATAATAATATATAATACTTTATTGAGTTTACCCACAAATTCAATTCCAGACTGATATTTTCCAGAGGCTCACATGGTTTAAGTTACAATTTTGAATGATAAGGTCAACATTATTTATTTATAATACTGCATAGTCTTCGACAACTTATGCCGAAATTAAAACGCATTTTGAACTCCTATTGAAAATTGAAGACAATATTTTTAGTCCATATCAGAAGTGAAATCTTAAGAAATAATTATTGTAATGAACGAGATTTGATTATGAATTTAGTAGAATAAATAAGTTACATGATTATAATGTTTTCATAAGATTAAAGCAGTATAATTGTTATAATAATATTTTCTTTCCCACATATGTAACTTTGTCTATAATTCCTTTGCGTGACTAAATAAATAAGTTTGAATCTGATCTTAAGTTCAAAACATCAGATATGATGCTATGTCAACAAATAATACTTAAACTTAACTAAAATTCTGTTTGATTCGGTTAATCGGTTTGTTTGCATGACTTACTCTTATTTATTTAATTAATTTCAAGAAATGTAACGCAATTCAACCATTGATTCGAATCAATTATGTAAATACTCTGTCAACATTCATAATAACAATTTTGGGTATAAGTGAAATGATTAGGAATATAAGTCTTCGTTTCATAATAAACAAATAAGAAACATATGTCCAGAGAGGGGCCGATGGGGGCAAAAGGTTGAATTTTTATGTTTTCTGTTTATAAAACTGAGTTAACTCATTAATTGATGCCCAAGTCAGTGAAAATAATATGAAATAATATTTTTTTGTTCTAAGAGAGTTTAAAAACAATTAGTCCAATCTTATAAATACTCATATCTAACTTATGTCTTCATTTCAATTTTTAATCAAATGGTGTTTTAATTGAATCTTTCTCCAACTAATTATAAAGCTCTGCATTTTTCCTCATATCAAGTTTTATTTGAAAATCTCTCTAATTCAAAATGAGTTATATTAATCTCATTATAAATAAATACTACCAAAAACATAACTCCTATTCCCAAACCTACATAGAATTTAGTTTTATTCATTTGAATGTTTTCAAACAGTTCAGAAATCTTATCGATGAATTTTATAAATGGATTTCTTTGAAAAATAGTTATGTATAAGCTGTCAAATAAGTTGATTTCAAATAACAGTAGAGTTCATTATCTCTTTACACTAAATTTCCTTTCGAGACCTTATGGGAGACATTCAAACAGTTTAAGCGAAAACTTCATTTTCCCAGAAGTGCACGTCTTCATTAAGGCATAGATGTTAAACACTTCACACCTTAAGATTAAATCAGAGAAACATTTAGAGTTGAAACATTCGCTAAGTTGTAAATTGTCTTATCTGTTGACAACTAATACAACTTTTTACGCGCCTAAAAATGTTCTGTATTTTATCAAAAAAAAGAAAAAAAATGGAATATTTAAACTAAACCTATCTATTTATTTTAATAAATTATGTTCTACTGATTCAAGATAATGATATTTATATGTGTTGCTAAAAACTGTGAGTTATATATTGTAAATTTGCATACGTTTTATTACTTTTTTACTGCGTTTCAAATTTATTTATTGCTCGTAGGGATTAAAAATACACATTTTTATAGAGGATTTTGAGTAAGCAAATAATGTGCATATAAAGAGCGACTTTATAATAAAGTTTGTTCAACGACTTTATGAAATGTTGGTTGAAGTCTTAGTAATGTCGCATTGCATCGATTTTATGTATATATTGAAACATCATGTATGCAATGTATGCAATTCATGCTAAGCATGTCGATGTAGTGGAATCACTAAATCACTTGCCTATAGCTATGATAAACTATGCTCTTATCATACATACTGTATTTATGGCTTCAGCTCTTTTGGCTTCAGATCAAGGACTAGATATTTATTACAAAATTAATGATTAAAGGATTCACAAATTAAATCGTGTTATTCTAACCCTTAATATCACTTATATTCATAATAAATAATCAAAGAGTAGCTATTTATGCAATATTAGGATGAATTAAACCAAACAAGAAAAATAAATTATAATTAATTCATAGCTTAGCCTTATTTTGAAATTTTTCATGTTTAAGATAGTTTTTCATTAAATAAAGAGCAAATGTTAGTAAAAACATTAATTAAAATTAATAAAATATCGAATTATTGATTAAAACTTCGCTTATTTGACATTTTATGAGCGAATTCAAATTGATTTTCTCTCATAAGAAAGGAATTGCATTTTATCATTGCACTGAATTTCAATATATAACTTGTTCTGTAGTTCAATATTTAATGTTATAAACGAGTGCACTATAACTCGATATACAGTACTAGACTGGAGATGGAATCTCTCAGTCAGTCCATAAGAGGCAATGTATCCATGAGGTAATAAATCCGTTTTATTGACCCAAACTATTGTTAGTTCTCCTGAAATTGAGGCCTTTTTTGTTTGGATGCGCCGTAAATCTTATATGAAAACGTAAAGTCATCTTTTACTAGCGATTTATGCAGCTGTTCATCAGTATTTCCGTAGCGGCAATACTTTGTTGAACGAACTCTTCTTTTGTAAACAACAAGAGTAAAAGGGAAACGTGAATCTATGAGCCAAAGCCACAACTTTTTTATCTATTTTAATGTATATGTGATCAAAATTTTGATAAATTTCAATTTGGAAGTAACACCAAATTACATCGAAATTCACCCAAATCCACATTTTTTAGAGATCAAAAATTAATTTCAATTAGGATTGTGTCTCATTTACCTTCCAAGTCATTAAACATATTCTAATTTGTTTACGTGATTCCATCAGATTCTAACTGATCTGTTGTGTTGACATTTCGTATGTGCTCTCTTTTCATTTCAACAGCAAATCTATTTGCACTTTAGTCCTAATATATTCAGTATTTAATTCAAAGTTTGAGAGCTTTTTCAATAAACAAAGTATTAATCTTTAAATTAAGTTACATTTAAATATTGTTTTGATCTGTAAATTCATTATTAAAATAAATATTATAAACAGTTTCAACTATATATTAGTTTATATAAAATAAGCTTTGAAAGAATAAATACGTCTAATTATTTTCGAATTTATGTATTTAATTCATTTCAGATATAATTTCGTTTAAAATTTATTTGAAAATATTTATCGTTCAATATTTTTTATGGTCTATTACAGAGTTTCATCATGTTTAACAAAAATTGTTAGCATGAGTGGGAAGTTTCTATTGATTGTTTGTATAACACAAGAATAATGACTAAAATATCTAATTCAAGTTTTTCAGCAATAAAAAAGTCTTCTGAATAATATAATAATAGTAACTCGAATAATATGATAATATCGCAAAAGCATTATTGATTGAGAAATTTTGTTAAACTTTGTATTCGATTAAGTCCTCAATTTGAATAAAAATATAACTTATATAGGTTTCAAGATTTCTTTTTTTGACGTTCATCTGTTTCTGTCTTCTTCCCTAAAAATATCAAATCAAACAATCTTTATGATGAACACAACACAGAAAATGTTGTAACTTATAGTTATATTCAATTCCTATCAAGATTTTAAACGTCAAGTTAAAAGTTTTCATACAGTTCGCGTCACAATGAATGTCATTTCTAGTATTTTATTCCAATAGATACAGAACAATGGTATAGAAAAACAGTTTGAAAAACTGGACTCACCTTTTATTCAAACAAAAGAAGATATGAATCAACTTTGAAATCTTTTCTAGTTATGCATAAAAGAGAATACAATAAACAGTTGTGTTTAATTTGATTGTTAAGACACAAGTCATTTATATTGCTTTCTCAAAACTTGTTTTATTGCAAAAAATTATTTGATAAACTCAGAAGAAAAACAATTTATAATAATTTATTAAATGATTTGCATAGCAAAAAACATTGATATAAATTAATAAACAAGTGATTGGCTTTTTTCATTTGCATTGATATAATTCATAAAATTAAAGCCACATTTACATAAACTTTTACAATAAGTTAAAATAATTATTGTGAATAAATGGCATAATTTTTCAAATAAATAGAACAATTAATGGCATTGTTTTTGTAATTTTGTTTGTATTGAAAGTGCAAATGAGCATTTAGTTTAAAAAAGTAAATTATTATCATTAATATACAGTTATTATAAGCTCTGAAGTGCACATATAAGTGCATATATAACATGCATTTTGAACCGCAGTAGCATTTACTGGGATTGAATACTGTATATGTAAATTTTGTAGTGTTAGCACATATTGCTCTCACGCACGTCTCTTCCTATGTATCGTTACATAACTTACATTCAATATGATTGAAACTGAAATGATTTCATTTTTCAACTAAAGCGTAAAACATGTAATCAAAAGAAAAAATTATATAACAGTAATGATCCCTTTTCAGTAGAAATGACCTCTAATTTGGAGTGCGATATCGGTAACAATGATAAAGTGTTGATGTTTGGACTGCTAAGAGCTGTCAATTATGCTGGCATTTGGAGTTCGTTATTGTAATTAATTGTGTTCATCAGTTTCCGCACTTCTCAATGAACTCTTTTCTTATTATTTGGTTTTGAGATGAAATTTCAAGTATACATTACTCGAACTTTTTTAGATGTAATTTTCTTACATTTTTTCATTAAATTCAAAACACGCAATCGTTATCCCAATTATAGAAAGTTTTTTCGGAGAAATAAATTGGAAACCTGTTGCACAAAGTTTTCTTTTGTTCTCGTTATTTCTCTCTTAATTGAGTTAATTAAGTTCATCCATATTTAATTTGAAAGCAGATATCATTGTGATGAGTATTGTGAGCATAAAACATACTTTAGATTCTGCGCTAATATTTGTTATTTCTTCATCAGCTAAAAAATAGATTACAAAATAGGTTCAAAACTACTCTATTAAAAATGATTTGAAATATAAATATTTAATGCTTAGATTTATGTTAAAGTATTAATGCATTAGTTTTATAAATTTTGAATTGTAAGTATGAGACAAACCTGGATAGTATATTATTCTTTTTCTACTTTCGTGATTGATTTCATTGAGAATGACAAGACACTCAAAAATAGATGGTTGGTTTCCATACTCTTCAATTAATTCGCGATCATTTATGAATACAGACACACTTACATTATAGGCCCCATTACTCGAGGATTTCGCTTCTTTGCGAGTGATATCTAAAGTTCTGGGATGAGTGCCGTCTTTGGCCACCCGATAGATTGTCAGTTCTGGCATAGGATAAACGTCGTTGACTTTACAAAATAATTCAGAACTCGATGATATACTATAAAGCTGTTCGTCTCCAGGGTATGAATAACTATTTTCTTCTACTGTATGTTTGCTCTTATGTTTTCTGAGAGCAGCGCTGTATTCCTTTCTAGTCACAGGTTTATAATCAAATTCAATGTCTTTTGGTGTGGCTGTTATGTGAGAAATTGATTTTAATTTTAATATAATTACTTAGTGATCAATCACTGTCATTGAATTATATAGATATATACCGTATATAATCATAGTCTCTTCATGAGAGTCTTGACTTTGTAGGGACTGAACATGACAGGAATATCTGCCACTCAAGTCGATTGTGGGTCGCAATAGATTAAGCGCTCTGTATTTAATTAACGGATCCACACTATTGACAGTATAATCTAAATTGATGCGACCCTGCAATCGACCTGATGCGTGTCGAGTACCTAATTCTGCTATCCACTGATAGATAGGCTCGGGGTCATCGTTGAGAAACCACTTCACTACTAGATTTTTGTCATCAATTTCATCCAATGAATAAACACAGTCTAATACTACTGAGTCTTCAGTCCCGTTCTCGACCAAATGCGGAATTAACATTTCGTGAATTTCTAATATACCACTACAACAATCTGTCAATCATTTACAATATATTAAATTAAATATTCAATTATTGCATATTTGAGGGGATTTTTAGTTAAACCTAACTCAAGAACTTTTTCTCTTTTTTCTGTATCAATGAAGTAAACTTTCAGTGAATTAATATAAGTATTGATTAGATCAAGAAAATGTGCTGCTGTTATGTATTCGATCAAAATATGGTCTTGTATTGCAGTATTTCAAATGTCATAACATTATTTGCATTATTCATCACAATGAAAGCTAAAAAATTCGCATCAGATGTGTGTTATCAACTAATGCATACATTTGCTTAATATTAATTAAAAGTCAACTTCATATAATGCAACCAAAGAAAAAATACTTCTATATAAATAATTAGAGAACAGCAAAATTTTCTCATCATTTAAACTATACATCATATGATCGGCAGTATGGAAAAGGGAATTATCTCGAGTTAACCTCTTTTTAAGATTTTAATCAAATCCATCAAATTGATCCATCATTTATGTGTAGACAAAAAATTAGGGTCTGTTTTAATGGACAAACTATTTAATATTTTCGAATGAAAATACTGATTTCAATGCTAACTAATAGCGAGTTAAAACCTTTTGATGCGTTTCTCTCGTTTTTATGAATTGAGCGATAATTGCCTTTTCCATATTGACAATCATATGTAGATATAAATACAATAGAATGAGAAAAATAAGTGTAACCAAACCCTAGAAAGCTTTTATTATGAATTAATTTATTTAAGACTAATTAATTAAATTTGTTCTTAAACTTCACTGAATTTAGTTATATTTCTAAGAATAGATTAGGCTCATGATTATTGTCCAACTTTTTTACCATTATTAATATAGTTTTATTATTCTAATAAAAACAACTCTAATCTATATGTAATTATTGAAATTTCGAATTCTTCTGAAAATTTTTGAATAATTTTCAATAATTCAAATTTTGAAAATCACCATTACTTCAGTGGAATTGAAATTACTTTTTAAAGATGATAAAAAAGAAAACAATAAGACAAAGAGATATTGAAATAATCTGATTATTCACGCTTATGACTAAAAGAGTGGAAATAATATATTTTGTGTTTTGCTTTGAGTTGAACAAAATTCACTCAATAATAAATTGGAATATAATATTTAATACATTAATGCTTGCATTGATTCAACACAAAGGGATTAAGCTTTTCTTCCATAATATTATTAGTATTTGTGTTACGCACTAACGCATATCAATACTGCTATGAAGTGTCATTGCGGGTGTTCTGCCTTTTGGATTAACTTTAGTGTAAACAAGTTTTGCCATTATTTGCTTTCGAATCATAATATCTGATAATCAAATATTGATCACTGTTTCCCGTCTATTCATTTCAAACTTATTCAACTAATTAGGTTTCTCTTACTTTTGTCAAACTTAATTCCAATTTCAAATTTGAAAACTTTGAAAAACTGATTTGAAATTGAAATAACTTTGAAACTATGCTATTAAAGGCGTGGTTTTTGTTATTCATACAGTAATTTGTAAGTTAAAGCATTTGAGTCTTCACAAAATATAAGAAATCAGTTGAGAAGTCTGTCGCACAATTTTAATCATAATACAGACTAATAAAAATACGGATTTAGTGAAGCCTTTTTGGACGATTTCCATTTATAAAAGCTTAGCTCAATTCTTAAGATTGAGTATTAAGGCTGAAAAGCCGGACCAAAATTTATCAGAAGGGCTCAACTTTAAGAACTAGTAATAGAAGCGATAGGATTGAGGTCATAATGTTTTGTAATGTAAGACCACCTGAAACGAGTTAGAATTATTTTCTTTAGTTTCAGTTCGAGGCAAATACTGCTATTTTCTTTTTTATTTATCTCTCGTCAACATTTTGAACCATTCTGTTAAGAAGTATCTAATTCTTCGTTACTTTCATTAAATAGATTCGTTGGCAGAGAAGACCTTGCATTCCATTTGTGTTGGAAAAAGTTTTCTATTTGTCAGTTAATTTGCTTTTCCATCAATGCATTCACTTTCAAATAACTTTCTCGTTAGGAATACCTTGAGGTCATATTTGACTCGTCTTCAAATTTTCCTCTTTCATGACTATTTCTTATTACAAGTCGATCATGCGTTTCTTCCTATGTTAAACTCTTGCGGTTTGTTGTACTTCAGCATTGGATTCACTATTTTCAGCATAAATAGAGCACTTCTTCTTTTTCGGTCTAAACATGCAATCGTAAAAATCTCTAAAAGAAGTGCTATCGAAATAGTTATATTCGAATAGATTCATACACTATTCTATAGCCTTTATGTCAATGATAGCTTGGACTTGAGCTTTAAGCTAACAAAGTATGATTAGTACTTCCCCTAAAAATAGAATAATTCCATCCGGTTTTGCTCTACTGTATAATGCAATGCAAACACTATGTTATGCTATGAGTTCAGCTTTTTCTCGCCCATAAATAAATTAACGGTTATCAGACTTGAATTATGATCGCTTCTGCTTCTGTTACTTTTCTTTTATTATTACGCATGATATGTTCTGACAAACAACTAAACATTATTTCTACAAAAATATCTTATATCATTATATTCTCTCTTACAATATATTCAATGCAGATTTTCTCAAAGTTATGTTTAGATTCCTTTTAAGCAACCGTTAATACCTATTTAGTTTGTTTAACTTTATATTAATATATTGTTGAAACACTCAATTCAAAATAAATCTCAAAAATCATTCTTTTATGGCAATAACGAACAGTTCGAGAGTTCTCAATACAAGTTACTTTTATTTAGTATTACTTTTACATATTATATGAGATAATAAAAGTTGAGAAAATTTTACTCAAAACAGTCTTTCAACTCTATGACCACAATATGACTTAACATTAAGAGTTGAGTGTTGTCAACAAAACTAATGCGTTCTGCAGAAGAATAATTGTACTTTTTATATATATAAAATATAAAGTGTTGGCTATAATTTCAAAGAAAAAAGTTTAAATGGGAAAAAAAATCTCAAATGAATTAGCTTTTGAAAAAATAACAATGGACTGGATATAATGGAAACAGTTTATGCAAAGATCCAATGTTACCACCAGACGATGGTGGGGATCAATTAAGGTTTAGAGGAGGGGTGTTTAGAGGGTGAAATCCAATATTTATTAGATTTATAAGAGAATTTTTGAAGAGATAAAAAATCTTGACTTTTGTACTTTTTTGTAACAAATGCATAAAATTTGTTTAAAATGTTTCTAAACATAAAATGGTACTCGAAAATTGCCTCTCACTATAATAAAAAGGAAAGTTTTTCATAGTTTCAAATTTTTCTGCTTTGCTAATTTTGGGTTTCAAAAATCTCGGCTGAAAATCATTTTTCCAAATTCGTGAGAGGGCTCAACACTTTCCCATAGAATAGACTGTAATGACACTACTTTTAATGCATTTATTATTAATAAAGCAATTAAATAGAAAAAACTTATATATGATTTGCTATTCATCAGATTTTATGTAAAATTAAATATTAATACTTATAAAATCGCTGAATAAATTCCTCAACTCTTTATACTTTGTGAACATTTTAATAAATTACAAAAAAATTATTGAATTTTATAAACTGAGAGCATTTCCTTCATCTAACTTATTTCATATGACATCAAAATCGATAGCTTGAATCTTATAAATGATTTTTTGCAAACAATTAATTTCAAATTTTTATTAATACCCCATTTGTAAATAAATAATATGCTTAAACCTAATAACTTATTATAATTTATTTCAGTGAACAACACAAAAACTAATAGAGCATCACATTTTCAACAACAACAAAAAAGAAATTAGAAATAAAATATTCAATTTCACAAAAGTTTTGTTCTCGATTGAGATGATGCGAAGTTAGAGGACTCAAATGTTTGATAGTATGAATAATATCTTTATAATACTCTAATTTAAGCAAAAAAATATATTTTTAAAAGTGAATTAATAAATTGGGTGCGAATGAGATTGTAATGAGATGTGAATGAATGAGTGAATACCAATAGGGAATAAAATTAGAGCTGTCGGTTAATTTGTAAGCAGGCGTTTGAAGCAAACAAATGAATTGAGGATTTGAATACATTGAATAAGACAGAGTAGAGAAATAGAAGAGGGAGAGAGACGAGAGAAACCGTAAAAATTTAACTACTTTTGACTCTAACAGTAAAAAATTCAATACTTTTGGAGAACTCCTAACTTGGATTATACATGAGAAGAATGATAAGCATAGTATAAACAAGTGCTCTCTATATAGAGAAGTATATATTTACGAGTTTGAACATAAAGTCAAGGCTAGTACCAGTTTGAAGTACCGACAGAAAAAAATCAGATTCAGTAGAGCCTATACTCAATAGTAAAAACTATTTTTTGTTGATTACGTTAATCCTCTAAAAGGCAAATCTTCTATAACTATTTGATTGGGTTTATGTCAAAGTTAGACCTACTTTAGTGAGAAATACTAACCATTCGAATTCTGGTCGCAAGCATTAAGCCATTATCTATTTTACTTGTTTTATATACAAGTATTGCTTTACTTTCTAAGAGCCAATTGAAAAACAAAAGTGATTTCAATCGTTTCTCACAATATTATAAGCAATAGTGTCATAAGAGCTTTGGAAGTGAGCAAAAAAATTGTTAAAACAACAGTGAAAACTGTGTACTTGAACTCTTCATAACACACAAAATGATCGATATCTGTGTGTAATTTTAAAGCAAGCTTTTCTCATATCATGCGGAATCTCATATGAATTCTGTTTGTAAAGAGTCTGTATCAGATCCTCACTGAAAAACTAAACATTTTTCTTCAATATTTTCTGATAAATTAGTGATATTATTGCTCTAACAGTAAAGTTAATGGAAAAGAAGAAAAAGAGATGAGAAAACGTGAACTTATATTATAGAGAATGGTATAAATTAGTTTTTTTCTATCATGAACTACTCTTTTCATTTGACTTGCATTAGGGAAACAAATGTATAACTACTAGAAGGCAATCAGGCTTTTTTAATTAGCAAACATTCATTCAAAATTAATGTCTCCCACAAAATAATCCTTTATTTATGTGAGACTCGCATCTTATTTTGTGTCACTATTTATGCACTTACAAGACATTAAAGAATTTTATCGTAGCGATTAACCAATAATAAATTACTAAATTATTCGTTACATTAGTTTCAAAATAGACTATTTATAATTTGAAAAGTTGCAAATTCTAATAAAAAGAGTTTCTCTCAAGCGTAAAACTCCAAAATAGACTTATTCTCAGCTACAGTGCGTTATGATATTTTCCTAAGTTTGTTATGACATTCGGAAAAAGGCTCGAAATAACACGATTCGTATCAAATCGATTGCTACCAAAAACTATTTACTTGTAAATTAGCGGATCTTTTAGTAGTTTCGGAATATCTGAGAATTATCATTCTTATCGTTTTCTCTCACTACTTTTTCTTCCAAAACTTAATATTATTACATTTTAAATTTTTCATTTTTCCACAAATTTAACGATGAATTACGAAATGTTGCCGTATATATAGTATTAGTGTATATATTGTTATATTACTGACTGCAAAGTCCTAAGAATAATGAAGCTTTAGTAACAAAGATAATTGGGTGATTTGTATTCTACTCAAGTAATCAAGTTATTCTTGTAGTGCACTTTCATTCCGCCAAATTATTATTCTTGTAAGTCTCTCAAGAATAAAGGTATTGCATCAGTAAATCTGCTTCTCCTACTCCAGGCATCATTCAAACGTTTCACATGCATAAAAGTATCAAAGAATAAAATGCCAGTTTGTGTGTGTGAGAGAGAAAAAGAGAGTTAGTGAGTGAGAGAACGATAGATATATGTTTAGATAAATGATTGAGAGAGAATAGGAGAGAAGTAGAGAGACGTCAAGATTGCATGTTTGCATCGCTCAGCATGCAAAGCAAAATTCCATCGTTTACTAGCAATACCAGATTTCCAATACTTCTTAGCATTAAAGCTAATATATAACTTACAATTCATATAAAAGTAACTGAAAATTTAGTATAAAAATATGCGATGCATTAGGCTTTACGCTAACTGTATAAGTGATTGACTTACATGACTTTCCAGTTTAAATAATTTGATTTTTCTTCAAAAATATTGAGTTAACTACTATTAAGATAACATGTAATGCACTGCAGCTATCTTGTATATTTTATAGTAGCAAATATGATATTGTACTAAAAGCTTGCATTAAAATTGATGAATAAAGTTATCCAAAAAATATATAAGTCTGGTGCAAAGCTTCAATCAACTCACGAGTAATGCATGATTGTATATACAGTTTTGTGAAATGCGTTGGTTATAATGGAAATGATAGGTTATCAATAATGCGCGACTTGACTTGCCATTGATTCGCTTGAAAGAGAGCGTAAGAAAAGAAGTTGAGAGAGAGAGAGAGAGAGAGAGAGAGAGAGAGAGAGAGAGAGAGAGAGAGAGAGAGAGATCGTTGAGAAAGTATTGAGAAAGTATTGAGAAAGTATTGAGAAGGTATTGTTCATTTTAGTCAGAGAAATAGGAAATTCCAGGTAATAACTCATGTTCTTTTGCAATATAATTTACATTTTTATATTACCGTTAAAACTGACACGCCTTGAACTTATTTGATAGAAATAATAAATATTATTGAATTAATGAGAGATATATCAAAGAGAAAATTTACAACATTAGACCATGCGATAGGAGTATTAAAATTATGAACAAAAACTACAAATATTAAAGATCTTTTTCATTATATTATGCTTAATAAACGTATTTCTATTATGAGTTTGCTATTAAGTCAGATTAAATATGAAAAGTAAAAAATATGATGTCATTAAAAAATATATTAAAGTTATTTACATACCTGTTAAAAGAAATATAATGAGAGCAAATAGAGTGTATCTCTTGAATGGATGGTTGAAAAACTTTGAACTATTCAATGTTAAACAACTATACATAATGTTAAGACGACTATCAATAGAAAAAAAATTCCAAAAACTTTTTCAAATTTGATTCAAATATTTTTATTAATAATATTAAAAGCATTGATTTTGTAGCCAATTGTTTATGTCATTTGATTCATGGATTCATAAACAATGTTTATGTTTGAGTATATATGAAGTTGATATCGATCTTAATTTACGAAACATTCATAGAAAAACTCTGAAATATCATTATGTATACAGTGAGTGAACCACTATTTACTTCAAAGATATGTCATTCGATGACTTCTACAATAGCTATACATTAAGGCTATCATTTGATGGCAAAGATTATTATTGTAAGAAAACGATAGCATCTCTTTTTTATCAAGAAATAGAAGTACAATGACATAAGACCTGATAGTTCTTCATTTAATTGAAATATTAGACTTGAAAAACTTGAACTTAATTTGAAAACTTTTCATGAGTTGTCACACACGAAACAATGACTTTTTGAAAAGAAGAAATCGTAAGACCAAAAACTCATGAGAATTAAAGTCATAGTCTTAGCATTTGGCACATATCGTCTCTCAGTTTGCAGAACAACTGAACACCAATTGGCAACTCGTGAGCGCATTGCAAACTGGCTCAAAGGCGGAGATGTGGAACAGCCAACTTGTTTAAGGGGTGATAACTTACCAGTATATCAAAGCATACTATTTTAGACAAGAGAGAAAATACTAGTTTAATCATTCAGATTATTTATCAGAATAGCACTTATATTATTGTTTATTTTTATAATTGTTGCAACTTTTAAGGCTATACCAATAGTATGGTTTACTCAGAGATGAATAAATGCACTCAAAGTAATGAGTTTTCAGCGAATTATCGAATCAGTTAAGAGTTAGAATATATTCGTGCATTAGATCTCATTCTCCACCTTTGATTCAATTAATGCAATTGAATATTTGCTTGAATAGAAAGGCGTGCGAATCTTCACTTCAATTTCTTTCAAAAAGGAGATGAGAGAGAGAAATGAGATAAAGCTATTCTTTTCCGTGATATTAAAACATTGCCCATAATGTGACTTTAGGTCTAAATGGGAACAGAAAAGGATAGTATAACCAAAATTGAATGAAAAATATGGGCGAAACATATAGAAATGCATTCTAGTTATATGTCTGTCAGTCGGCACTTGTGTTTTATTTAGCGAAAGATTGATTCGAGCAAATGAGGAAATAGATCGTGACCAAAATTTCAATACTATCTCATGCTATTACATAAAACTATAACATATAAGACATCATAAACAATGTATCACAATATAGTTGGTTTCTCTAGTTTTGCTGCTCTTATAACTCTTGTATTGAATGGTTGTGGAAAAAGTTTTTATTTCCAACGCTTTCAGTACTCAATATATATTTTCTGCATTAAACTTAACAGTAAATAATCATCATTCGTGCGTTTTTATCGTAGACACACACAAAAGCAAATCCATTGCCATAAGCTGTGAATCACATACATCATAGAGTTATTGTTCTTTACCACAAGTGAAACGCCCACTCTTTTACTCTTTTTAAAGAAGAAGCTTCACATTGAATTAGAAATCCATTATCGGTTTCTATTTGACAAGTTTCTGAAGACAATGTCTACCTATGAGTTTAGAACCATTTTCTTCTATAAAAGTGCCAAAAGTTTTAAAAAAGTAGATCACACTTAAAAGTATGCGAAGACGTGTCAGGAATTTTACATTTTTAACATACGAAACATTGCAATAATAATCGTCTCTTGTCAGCAAAGATGGTTAACTCAAGTGCCAGTTTTGAACATCTGCCTTGAGTTGAGCTTAACTATAGTGAAAAAATGCCTAATCTTGAAGTGACACATAATGTGTGCCACACTTTTACATCCAATGTTTAATGCGATCAAACGTTCGCCTTTTTATATTTTATTGCAAATGACAATGAAGTGGTGCCTAAACTCCCACATTGACGACACCATCAGATGAGACAATAAGAGATACAGTGAAACAATAGTGAGAAGCATACTTCAAATTTATCTAATTTCCCAGAGGATTATCCGAAAGCCACAGCACATATTAAGTACCACAAGAGGCCCTCATCTCGAGAGTCACGTTCCTTTATTCAACTTACAATCAAATTAACCCATAGTTCAACCAAACCTATGTTGTCAGTTGAACACAACCGGCTCAATACACTTCATACAACACTATCATTTTACACAGTTATACAACACTACATTCATGCATAAGCTCTCATACACTTATCATCAATATTCAAGCGACACAAATGTCACTAAAATATGACAACAGATTATCTCAACTTTTGCATTAGATGAGAAACAACTTTACTAAAAGATTATTATAATATTGCTTTTAAATACTTAACTTATAATCAAGATTATCTCGATCACAAAATAGCTCCAATGCGTTATCGAAATTACTTATTTATATGAATAATTAAATCCAATATGAATTTTGAAAAAGCATTCGTTTTGAAATTCCAAATTCTTTTGGTTATATATGATGATTGTTTGGCAAGAAGCAGTCTAATGAGTGCCCCACCATATGTATTACAAATATTTAAATATTATTCATTATTTGTA